>CM062817.1:1838321288-1838511288 GCA_031772625.1 Pinus tabuliformis | reverse complement strand
TCATGTATTGTTGAGGGGAGGCATACCCATACTCAGCATATAAACTTTTCATTACATGTATATAAATAGTCGTCTACAGATATAGACCCATGATGGGATGACCATCAACGTAAAGCCATTGTTAGCCTCTCTCATAAAACAATAATAAATCCAAAAATAAATTAATTAATTAAATATTCCAAGTTAGGAATTTGTGCCTAACTCTTGGGTTGTTCCTCTAATATAGGAGTTAGTTTAGGTAACTCCTATATTGGTGTGTGTCTGGTGAGAAATTATCTCAACCAAAGGAGAAATTATCTCAACCAAAAGTGTCTAAGATAGCACGCACTATCTTGAGAATAATATCTCTCATCTATTTATTTGTAACACTATATTCAATTTTTTTGATGAATGAGAATGAGAGAGAAGCATGAGGCTTCAGCCTTTTTCCGCCAATATTTTGTGTCTGATTTTTATGTGTGTTTTTCTGTAATCTATTTGAGTTAATTTCTATTTTCAATATGTGGTATCAGAGCCACTGGTTGTGATTATGGTAGTTGGATATTGATAATTGAATTGTCGAGTATCTACCGCATCGAGTGGAGAGTGCTTGATGTTTGTATTCGACTGAAATTATTTATTGAATGAAGATCACTAGAGTATGAACTGATGTGATAAATAGGCATGGACAATAGTGTAAAGGCCCGACAAGATCTGCAGATGGTTATTAAAACTTGTATTAAAGCGATGGACTAAGCTCTCGACTGTGATGCAGGAGGCATTTATGGTCAAGAACCTTTTTTTTCCGGTGTGAAGAGAATCATGTAAGAAGTCATGAAGAGAGCTTATGGGTGAGCTCTGAAGGTTGGAGCTTCCTCCATTCAATTTCTACTGAGGGTTTGAAAATTAGGGATCTATTGTGTAGGTATAATAAATCTGACATATGCCATCGAGGCTTTTATCTTAAGATGGGGAGAACTGTATGAATTCTAGAGAGAAAGTGATTGCAGCAACGACATCATCATCGAAGCCGTAATAACATTGCAGTGAAATAAAGCCTGTAGCGATTGCAGAGAGATAAAGCCGCAATAACATTGAAGATGCTTTCAAGGAGGAGTTGTGGTTCGAGTGTTCGAGATAATATGTTATTGATTGTGCGCTAAAGTGTTTTGAGCTCGTGATTGTTCAACAATGGTGTTAATAATTGCATTGAAATGCAAAAGGAAAGTTTGAATGCCCAATTTCCTTTTTAGAAACATCCGAGTGCCAAAGTTGAAGCGTTGCCATTACTCCTTTGCTGATCGCCTTGTGTCAACAAGATTCGTTGAGAAATCATGACTGTGAATGGTGTTCAATACATAAGCAGCCAGAGAATAGCGTGGAAGTTTCTCGTGTTGAGAAGCTTGTTGTAGCTAGAGAAAAGCGTATTGGGACATGATCAACATATCCTTTGTGAATTCTGCAGAAACAATGCATAAATAAGAACTTGTATAGTTGAGATGTTCATGAGGTAAAACAAAACCTAGTTTATATTCTGGGTTAATTGGTGATTGTCCAGTCAAATTTGGTAAAGCCGATAACTCTAGCGGTAAAGCTTGGTGCTTTAAATATTTCTGTTCTAGATCTATCACATTGGACTGGTGACTGATACGGCTTTGAAGCTTGTTTAGCACTTTATTATATTTTGGATTCTGGTTGCGACTCTTAAAATATACAGTAACAAGATTTCATCCTCTTCTCTCATCCCTCATCGCTATTGCAATTCCTATTATTTGAATTCGGTTTGTGTTTGTTGCACATTCCATCCATGCAATTCTATGAGGACTGGATTATTCTTAAAGGGGAAAATTTCATCATCTACAAACCTGGATTATTCTCGCAAGTTTAAAGACAGAAATTGTTAATTCTGGACCAGCAATTGATTATTTTGGTGGCTGAATATTACACCTGTTGGTTAACGGTTGAGATCTTCATCTTTGGAGGACCGAATTCCTTTTCTGAAGAAGGCAAGTTTATCATTTATACGCCTGATTCTTCTCTTCATAACTGAAGGTTGAGCTTGACATATTTATGGGTAAGTTTCTTGGCCGAGTTCTGCTCTTGGTGTGGCTACTGTAGTGTCCTGAGCGTTTGTTTGTGCATTGAGCCAGCGTGGAATATGGTTAAGTGATATTTCAACATGTGATAAATTATTTTTTATTTTTGGGAGTAATAAGGTGATAAAGTGTGATTTTTAGGAGAGATAAGGAGTGGATAAAATCATTTATTTGTAATGGAGAGATAAGGTAAATTTTATTTTGTAATTTTGGAGCAATAAGTGTGCATTTTTTAAGTGTGGAGTGACAAGTGAGATTCTTTTATAAAGTAAGGGATTATTTCCCTGTAATGGAGTGATAAGGATTGAGTTTTCTTTCTCTGTAAGTTTGAAGTGATCGGTTTTTCAAAAGAAAGCTCATTGTTGTAGAAGGTTGAGTCAGCGTTTTGAAGACATTTTTCTTTCAAAAGTTCTAGAACTCTGATTCCATGAAGATGTTGTGAAGCTGAGTGATTATGTACTCCAAAGTTTAATAAAGATATCATTTTTGTGGTGATTGTGTCCTAGATCCGCCCGAAATTGAATAAGGGGATCTTAGGTACACGAAGAGTGTATTGATGATGGTGCATGTTTCATGTTGTTGATTTTTTATTTGCGTCTAGTTTTGACACATAAATGATCTCATTTAACACACATAAAGTTCAATGCAAGCAAGCACAACACTTGTAACAGAATAGCATCAAGGAAGGATAATTAAGCTCAACACATGCATTTGCGCCACTACAACAAATAATCAAAGTTTTCAACATCGGCATTCTACCCCAACAAACAAATTCACTCAATACAATCAAGTTCATGAAACTGCAAACTCCAGCATTTCAAAGCAAAGTCTACATCACTACATTCAATTTAATGAATCTGTAAACTTCAACATTTCAGCGCACAGTCTACATCAACATTATTGAACTTGTAATCAAACTCAAATTGCATTGAATTGTAAGGGTGCATTCTCGGTTGAAGCCGACACCCAAGTCTTGAATTGAGTCAAATTGAATTCATTGTAGTGAGTCATTAGGTGCATTTTCGACAGTGTTCGACACCCTTCCTTTAAGCAAAATCAAGTGAATGCATCAATTTTAACTCTAAAGCAAACAAGCAACAAGTTCACATCTCCTGCAAGCGAGCGTGAGTATTCATTCAAGAAATTTGTGTCAAAATAGTACACAGTTCAAACCTTCAAGCGAGCCAGGGTGAAGTTCATTACAGCAACGATCAAAGCAACCAAGCAAGTTCAACTCTAACACCAATCAAGCAAGTTGAGATTGACATCAAGCGAGCGTGGCTATTCATTCAAGTGAATGTGAAGTCATTTATGCAAATACGATCATCATCAATCGAGAAAGTTCTACAACTCTAGCAAGTGTTCCTAGCAAGTGCAATAAGCAACAAATCAAGCGAGCATACCATTCAAGTCCCATAGCAAGCGAGCCTGTCATTCAAGTAACAAAATCAAGTGAAACAGTTCAAAGCACGACATCTACGACAAGAGAGCCTGACTTCAAGTGAGCAAGTTCAGATGGCGCAACATATTCAGTGGTTAAACATTCTTCACAGTTTGATCATCTCCAGTGATGAAGACATGGTGCACATCAGCAAAGAAACTCTTGCTGATCTTTCACGGCATCTACAACAAACACATGAAACCATTGAGTTTCTTCAACTAGAATCGCAACTACAAAGAGATGAGCTGCAACAAAAGAGTGCTTCTTCCAAGTCATTCAACCATACAGATGAAGATAATGATGTTGATTCCAAATCACTCATCCAAACAACTTCAAGTGTCGAAGTTGTTCATGATCAAATTCAAATTTCTTCCAAACCCATCATCAAGCCCTGGGAAGAGATTCAAAATAACAAGAATCGTCGAGGCTTAGGATATGTCACTGATGACACCAACTTACATATCCCAGATTATTCCAAGCCAATTCAATTCGTGAGTGCAGGATTTCTTGAACCACTCACCTCAGTAGGTTCTGAGAAAGTTGCAGACAAACATAATTGCACACAACCTGAAGTTGATGTCCAACCGAAATGTTCTCATTGTCAAAGAACCGGTCATATGGAAGACCAGTGTTTTGATCTCCATCCTTATCGCCATTGTGGCAAGCCCAATCATTCCTCAGAAAAATGTAGCAACCAACAAAAATCAGCCAGATTGAAGATACATTATGAATGGATCGATCCTTGGGAATGGTCATCCATAGTCAAACGCTTATCTCAGTTCTACAACCGACTACAATCACACATAGTGCAGCCAACAGTGAACAGATGATGGTACTCTCATGCAGTTGAATGAGGGAGTACAACAGTGAAACTCTCCTACACCTGAAGGGGGGGAGTTCAAATATATTTTGGAGAAGATTTTCTCTCCTTTCAGCTGACAAAGGGGGGAAAATGTTAATGAAATTGACAAGTGGTTGTCAGACTGAAAGTCTCGACAATATCAGCAAAGCAGCCAGAGGGCATCTTCATCAGCCAGTGGGCATCTCCATCAGCAAGTGGGCATTTGTCATCAGCACTGAGCATCAGCGAATTCGCTAGTGGGCGATCGACAGCCAAAGCAGCAGTGAGCAGCTTTCATCATAGCAAAAGCAACATTGAGTTGTTTTTCGACATCTTCAGCCAGTGGGCGATCATCATCAGCAAATACGCCAGTGGGCGTTCATCAAATTGTGTCAGTGGACACGAGATGCTGTTTTCAAGCAAAGGACAGTTGAATCCTTTTGCGGCTTGGCACATGATGGAGTTGTCAAGCGTCCTTCTGAGATGAATCAGTCATGCAGCTGACTTAGTCTCTTCATATTGCAGTTTCTTCAGCATCCAGATTTGGCAGTTTTTTTCAGGAAATGTTTTTGAGGATCAACATGAGAACTTGGAAGATGGTTCCTCGTTCTTATTTTGGATTTATCATTGAAGGGGGGAATGTTATCCTCTCTCATAAAACAATAATAAATCCAAAAATAAATTAATTAATTAAATATTCCAAGTTAGGAATTTGTGCCTAACTCTTGGGTTGTTCCTCTAAGATAGGAGTTAGTTTAGGTAACTCCTATATTGGTGTGTGTCTGGTGAGAAATTATCTCAACCAAAGGAGAAATTATCTCAACCAAAAGTGTCTAAGATAGCACGCACTATCTTGAGAACACTATCTCTCATCTATTTATTTGTAACACTATATTCAATTTTTTTGATGAATGAGAATGAGAGAGAAGCATGAGGCTTCAGCCTTTTTCCGCCAATATTTTGTGTCTGATTTTTATGTGTGTTTTTCTGTAATCTATTTGAGTTAATTTCTATTTTCAATAGCCATTGTACAGATGATTTAGTAATTTTCCTGAAATCGTAGCCCGGATGGCTGAAATTAGATCATCGGTCTTTTATCTCGTTCAATCATTTCCTCAAGTACAAGTCTATCCATGTGAATATGTGATCTGAAGTCGAACACGGAAGACACCTTCTGATTACCAGCCAATGATGTAAGCCGTTAACAGACGCGAGAGAGATCATCGATAATTATAATGATTCTCAAGGTACTGCAGTACATTCTGCATGGTGTGAATAGATGTTTTGATGTTGAACACCATACAAAGTCTTTCGGTCAAAGGCCAGTGATGTCAACTTGTCGGTGGAAGCGCGAAACTTTCCATTGATGTATGCAAGCCCCAAGGTACTGAAAGGGTGTTTCAAAGTCAACTTCTTGGATAATGTGCTGATGTCGACAAGAAGTGACTCGTCACATGATGGAAATGAGATTTTGCGGGTTAATCAAAATCCCTTTCCTTTAAATAATCGACTCTAAGGCCTGTGGGTTATGGCCCACTAAGCCTATCGGAAGCGTTTCTTAGGCCTTTAGCCCTTAAACCATGGACTTACATAGACCCAAGTCCATATAACTTATCAGGCTTTTATAACATATCGGGAGCTTAGCACATAGGCGTTCAAGCCTTAAAACCCTGATCCATACATATATCGGAATACATGGGAAACCCATATAAATCCTGCTCCAAACATACATGTCAGACTTCAAATAATTAAAAACCCGCGTTCAAACTATCGGTGGGTCCATCCTCCATATTAACTCTGAATCCCGATAAGGCAGAGCTCTGATCGCTGATTAGTTTATCGGTGATATCGCCATCGGCGTATCGGCCTTCCACTGCGCCACTGTCCAAGTCCTCTGCCACTCTGATATGCGATCGCCGATCGCACTTAAGCCGTCGATCTGGACCCTCGATCCGATGGTTGCGATTTAATCGGCTATCGCAATCGCACCGATCCAACTGTGGGTTCTGATAACTCATAAAGAGTTCCACCGATGTGACAAAGGATCTAGACCATTGATCCTTCAGATCCAATGGTTCCAGGGCATTCTGGCAAGTTTTCCCTTTAACTTGATTTATCCGCCATTTAAAGGAATTTTGTGTTAAAACACAACTCCGCCACCGTCTTTGCCATTCATGCATAACTTCCACTTGCATCTCTGGGCCGCCATCGATCCTTTCCATGATCGATGGTCGATCAACACATCAAAATTGGGATTTAAACCCTCGTACACACATATGAAACAGAGTTGGAAAAGAAACCATTTATGCATACATATATATAAAACACAGACAGGCGCACAGTTCACATGAACACACATATATTATACTAATGCAGCATGATTACAATCCTAAGGCATTTCAGCCTTAGCAGCAGTGCTCCTATCAACTACATCTTTAACACTAAGGTTTTCAAATCAAGTCTATCACTCTGTTTTCATCCTTTAACACTTGAACATGCAGGTTCAACACACATATATATAAGGAAGCATTATTGGATCGGATCACGGAAGGATCTGATCAACCCTCTAACAAAAAGCCCTTAAAGATCTCATTACATGCATGCATATAACACATGGCCACGCGCTCCTCTTCACTCCGCTTTGGATTCCTCCCTTTTTCTAAGGGTGTTGGATGCTCCTGCATCATCGCAGGAGGGCCTTGATGTATCCCACATCAACGACACAAAACGAGTGTAATTATTTTGGAGACGGAATGTGACTGACGACACAAGGTTCAGGAAAGGAGGTCATGAAAATGAAGGTTTATGAGTATTGCAAAGGATGAGTTTTATTGAATGACTTCTCTTGAACATGTCGACGACACTGAATGAATTGGCAGCACTGACCCAAAACCAAAATGATGGATGGTATGATAGACTAACCATCAAGCAGATTACCCAACCCAAATAGTCACAGAGATGAAGTGAAAGTGTCATGTTCAAGAGCGACTTGCTACCATAAAATGATTTATCCCTTTTCCCATTTTCCCCAGTGATTGCTAACCAATACCACTTTATTTTTTAACAAGCTTGAGGAGGATAACATATGCTTGTAGTATAATTCCACCCTTCAGGTGAATCCACCGCTATGTGATGTTTTAATGAGCCTAGCAAAGGTGAAACTTGGTCTTGTCATGATGGACAAGTTTGTCGCTATTTAATGTTTTAACGAGTTTAACGACAATGAGAACTCGATCCTTTTCATGTTTAGAGAGTTTGAAAAGGGAAAAAAGAAAACTCCACAAGTTCTTTTTCGTAATTTTGTCTCTCGAGTCTGAAAAAGCGTAAAATAATACAAGAGAGAACTTGGATTTCATAGATCTGTGGTTTGTGCTTTTTGAATCTTTGACCGGAGAATCCACAGTAAGAGAATTTTTACACCAACGTTTCAAATCCCAAATGGGATCCATCATCAGGGTTAAGAGAAAGATGATAAAAGAAGAGCAAGATGGAAGAAATAAATACTCATGAGGGAATGAATATTAAAGGAACAGCACAGGTCGGCAAGAAAGATTTATAATGAAACTTAAATTTAATTTTAATTTTTATAAATTAATATCATTTATTTAATATCTATAAAACATAATCTTTATATAACCTAAAATCTATATTAATATTAATATCTATAAAACCTAATATATATATTAATATTAATATCATAAATCCTAATATCTATATAACATTAATATTTATATAACCTAATGTCTATATAACTTAATATTTATAAAACTTAATCTCTATATAACTTAATATTTATATAACCTAAAATCTATATTAATATTAATATCTATAAAACTTAATATATATAATAGTATTAATATCTATAAAACCTAATCTCTTTTCTAATATCTATATCAATATCTATATAAATTAATATTAATATAACCTAAATTCTATATTAAATTCTATATTAAAATATAAACTATATTAAAACCTACATTAATGTCTAAATTATATTAAAATCCATGTTTGTAATTATATTAATAACTAGAGCTTTAATAGAATATATATAACCTAATAACAAAATTAATATTAAAATCAAAACTATGCTAAAATCTATAATAATATTTATATTAATATGTAAACTTATATTAATATCTATACTAAACTAATTTATATAGAAATTATTTTAGATATTATCATGTTCAACAAACGTATTCCTTTTTTGTAAATAATATATCTCAGTCCAGAAAAGGGTTAAACTTATACTGAGTAGATGTCGTTTCCAATCTGTTAATGAGCTGAAAAGGACAAGCGCTCGGAAATCTTTTTATATTTCGAGAGTCTGAAAAGAGCTTAAAGAGGACTCCATAGGGGTTCCTTTTTCGATGTTTAATAGAGCTCGAAAAAGAGATAAAAGTATGCAATGTGGTCAAAGTACAATTCACGATCGTGCACATCAAATTCATTATATCAGCTGTAAATCTGTTCAAAGCAACACCAAACGGATTAAACATAGCTGTTTCATTGGTAAAAATGGGTAAAAAACTATAGTTTATTCATTAAATGACATGAAATAACCATAAAACAAGAATTTTCATGATTTTATTTTGCGAACAATCCTTTTCACTATCGCAAAGTTGGCAGGTAGTGCGACACTTCATTTGGCGAACAGATCATATATTTAGTTTGAACTTGAGTGCCTTAAGCCAACTACATTCAACTAGTGTGAGGCAGTTCTCTCTTCAATGAAACAGCAGCTGACCAAGGTAAAGAGTGTTAGGATGAAGAATTTTAGCTATGGTTTGATCTTAACTGCCTTTACCTTAGAGAGAATTCCATTGATGCAACCTCAGTATGTGGCACTGAGTTTGACTGGTCCTAGAGATCCACAGATGCAGAGATGGGTTGAGTTGATGGCTTGACATGCTAGCCAATCATCAATCTCATTTCCTCATGCATTCTTCAATTGGCTCAGTTGACAACACCTTGTCATTGAGGAGCATCTGTATGCGGGGATGGACTTTCGTGGAGATCCAGATTTGAGGTTACCAGTGGGTGCCCAATGGGGTGCTATAGGTAAATTGTTTTGACCAAGTGTTTTTTATTTTTAAGTTTCTACATGTTTTTGTGTTTTTAATGTTTCCAAGACTAAACTAAAAATGTACTCATGCATGCAGATGTTGGTACTGTTCAACCTATGGGTCATCAACAAGAGGCAGATGAACTAATGCGAAGAAATGCCGATAGAGAAATTCTCCAGGATTTGAATTTGACCAAAACACTGGCAGAGTTGCAGGATCATATAGAGGGTTTAACTCTCGATATTCCGGATATCCGGATCGAGGAGTTACTGATGAGGCTGTAGCTAGGCTAGGCGCAATTGATGATTTTTTTCTCCTATTTTACCCAAAAATCCTTCAATTTTTTGCATGAAATGGATCCTACCTAAGCTTATGGTTTGATTGCAGGCTTTGATCAGATCAGAATGACTATTACTTGGAGAGAAAGAGAGCATGAAGAACAAGATATGGTTGCCCTTAATGACCAGAGTACAGTTGAGGCCCTCAGAGACTGTGGGTTGCTCAAATACTTCAAGTTGTCCGGGATGAGGCAACAACTAGAACTATTGCAGTTCCTAGTTCATTCATGGGATCCAACGGATCAGGCTTTTCACATAGGAGGCAAAGTGCTTCCTATTTTGATCGATGATGTTTACTTCCTTACAGGGTTATCGAGACGTGGTGCCCCCATATCTCTTTCAGGTTCTGCCCATGGGGGTGAATCAGTGAGGGAATACATTCGATAGTTTTGTCGGCCAGGTACACATCCTAGCAAGGATGGGAAGATCAACATCAGGGATTTTCATGATTTTCTTTTGCGAACAATCCTTTTCACTATTGCAAAGTTGGCAGGTAGTGCGACACTTCATCTGGCGAACAGATCATATATGTAGTTTGCACTTGAGTGCCTTAAGCCAACTACATTCAACTGGTGTGAGGCAGTTCTCTCTTCGATGAAAGAGCAGCTGACCAAGGTAAAGAGCGGTAAGACGAAGAATTTTAGCTATGGTTTGATATTAATTGCCTTTACCTTAGAGAGAATTCCATTGCTGCAACCTCAGTATGTGGCACTGAGTTTAACTAGTCCTAGAGATCCATGGGTGCAGAGATGGGTTGAGTTGATGGCTTGACATGTTGGCCAATCATCAATCTCATTTCCTCATGCATTCTTCAGTTGGCTCAGTCAACAACACCTTGTCATTGAGGAGCATCTATATGTAGGGATGGACTTTCGTGTAGATACAGATTTGAGGTTACCAGTGGGTGCCCAATGGGGTGCTATAGGTAAACTATTTTGACCAAGTGTTTTTTATTGTTAAGTTTCTACATGTTTTTGTGTTTTTAATGTTTCCAATACTAAACTAAAAATGTACTCATGCATGCAAATGTTGGTACTGTTCAACCTATGGGTCATCAACAAGAGGCGGGTGAACCAACACGGAGAAATGTCGGTAGAGAAATTCTCTAGGATTTGCATTTGACCGAGACACTGGCAGAGTTGCAAGATCATATAGAGGGGTTAACTCTCAGTATTCCGGATATCCAGATCGAGGAGTTACCAATGAGGCTGCAGCGCCACACTATTGGTGTTCCTAGCCGTTGGATGAGGCTATTGCGCATGATAGCTCAGGCTGTGACCTGTTATCATGAGCATCATTAGGTCTACTTATGATGTTTTTCTTTATGCATTTTGAGTTTCGAGGTCATGTTGTGGTAAAGCACAACCACCCCCCCCCCCCCACCCCCCCCCCCCCCCCCCCCCGAAATTTTTTTCTATGCACTTCAATAATGGGGACCCTTTCTATTAATTTTTGGCTAAACACCTTCTATGATTTTTATTAAGTTAATTATCTTGGAATTTTGTTATTTTTCATTTTTATCGGATTTTCATTTTGATTGTTTCATTGAATCCGATTTTTCACAAGATTTCCAACGATACTTGTTTCGCTCCATTTGGTCAACAAGTTTGTAAATGACACTCTTTTGAGTTTGATCATTTGTGTCACCTGGGTTAGAAAATGTATAAAATGTACCAATATTTTAATTCTCGTAGTTAAAATAGTCGTTTATTGTAAATATTAATCTTTAGTTGAATTTTAATTAATTTTTAATTTTTCTCTAACGATCTTGCTAAATAACCCAGCCAAATCATAGAACACTTAAAAACGTGTTTTTCGGGATTTTAGTAATTCATTCTAATTTCCTATTTTAAAACGAAATACGAAACTTAAAATTTCATAATGGCAAAGTGGTTGTAGTTCATTTTTTACAAAAAATAGTTGTAGTTTAAAAAGCAAAATCTCACTCTAAATAAGCCCCACTTAACTTCATTTGATAACTTAACCAAACCTCATTAAACTTGGACCCGAAATAAAATAAAATAAAATAAATAATAAAAAATTTATAACACAATCGCGTTCATCGCACTTCGCAAAATTCACAAACGAATTAAGTTTTCAAAACTCGACAGAGGCCCCTCATGCGATGCGATGTTAAGTTTTTATGTGATACGATGTTCAATGCCAAATGGTAGCGGGCTTATGTTCTTGCTCCCCCACCCTGGAAGCAGGGGCTTTTGGAAGAATCCTGCCCATTTCGGTGCCAGTCGGGTGCTCCAGCTGCGCCAACAATTAGGAGAGGTTCCATCCATATTTGCTTATGCACCCACGTATGTTGCGGATTTCAATGACAGAGAGGCTTTCCCGGAACATAAAACATTTCTCCCTCCCTATGGAACATAAAACATTGTTGCTCTCCCCCCCCCAACCCTCGCCCTTTTATGGGGTAAATGTGAGGATGCTACAGCATGGCTCGACTAACAAGAGAGGATGC
This sequence comes from Pinus tabuliformis, assembly GCA_031772625.1. Taxonomy (NCBI): domain Eukaryota; kingdom Viridiplantae; phylum Streptophyta; class Pinopsida; order Pinales; family Pinaceae; genus Pinus; species Pinus tabuliformis. Next base: position 1,838,499,057 of record CM062817.1, on the reverse strand, counting down.
CCCTGGCAGGGCTCGACCATAAGGGAGAGGAATTTCTTGCTTGCCCGGGGAAACTTCGATCAGGCATAAACCCCTTTCGACAATGAGTTTTTCCCTTTCAAAGATGGATAATTGGAAAGGTGATCGAAAAGGAAAAGATGTATTAGACTAACCCATCGAGACAAACCAGCCGATTGATAAGACAACTTTCTCTTATAATGAAGAATGACCCAGCCATCGGGAGAAGATATGGATCAGAAATGCCCAAGCCAACGGGGGAATAAGCACCAATATTAGAAGGAGAAGGGTGCCCTCCCTGCCGAACTATGGGCTCTTCCGGCATCCTGCCCGTTAATGAATTAATTAGCTTTCCCCGGTGCTCACCCTAAGACCGGGCTTCCTTCGATGGACCCTGTTGCTTGCTTATCTGTGTGCAAGAACGAATGTTTGTGGCTTATTTTCACTCACGTTATTCATTCAAATGAGTAAATGGGTAATGTAATATGGGTACTTTGACTTGTAAAATATATGATATTAAAACATTGTAATATAATTAATATATAATAATTTTAAATTAATTCATATATATTTATCTATTTATTTAAATTAAAATTATTCGTATATTTTAGTTAATTAGATTAATACTAATTATTAATTAGTTTGTAAATAATTAATTTAGTTTATAGTTAGATTAGAATTAATTATTAGATAATTAAAATCTAATTTAGGATTAGAATTTAATTAACAAATTCTGATTTTTTGGCCGAGGCAACAGAATTTCTAGAATTCTGGCAGTTTTGACTCATCAACTTTGGAGACTCATAGATTAAGTTTTACTTGGCCATATGATCCAGGTGGCTCTGTTGATTCGATTACACAAGTGTTCAAAGTGTCATCATCAGTGAATATGGGTGTTGTTCAGTGTCGTCGTCACTTCAGTTCAGCCTCGAAAGATCGACAGTGTTGGTTATGATCAGTGTCATCAGTGGCATAGACGCATCGTCCAAGTTGTCAATGATGTGTATGGGTTGTCATCATGGAAAAGTTTGGTGTCGTCATTTGTCGATGATGTGTATTGGATAATTGTCGCATTGTGACAAAGTTTTAATCGGGATTTTTTATTCTAGACCCTAAAAATCCTAATCCTACCTCTTAGTCCTATGTACTAAATCCTATACCTAAAACCATAAGCCTATGCTAAACACCTTAACCTAGTCCCTAAGCCCATATTTCAAACACTACACATTCATGTTATGTATTTAAAATACATTGTCATACAATGTATTAATCAAAATACGTTAAAACAAACCTAAACCTATTTTATTAAACCCTCGGCCTAATGTTAAAACAACATTACAAAACATTTAATTGAACCAACAGTCCCTAACCGTCAGTGGAGGCCGCGTCAGGAACTGTGGCATGTGAACGGGAAGTGAAGCCATGGTTTGTAGACCACGCAGAGACTGTAGCGGAACCGCGGGATAAGCAGTGGCCATGTGAACAACTGGGAGGTTAGTTGTGGAGGTTATCAGAACTGTTTTGAAACCGCGCAGCAACAGTTACCATGTGAGCGTCGTTTGGAGGTTAGAAAAACCACGAATTATAGACCGCGCAGTCAACGTAGACAGTGACCGTCATGGCTAGAGCTGTCACATGGCACATAGCCGCACAGCTAGTCAAAACTGCCGCTAGGATAAGACTGCCAGTCCGCCTATTCACATACTTGGTCAACCTTTCCGCACTGCCAGCCTGACCGCCAGCAATCAGCACTAATCTAAAGTCTATTTTTGGGTTTTTAAATGATTTTGTGAGATTTTTATGCCAAATGCCATGTAACTAAACCCTAGGTGGCTAATTTGGAGAAGACCAAGGGGAATCAAATTCCAAGAGATCAACCAGTACATTCCAATCCAGTTAGGAGAGTATGAGTGCACTTGGAGGCCTTTAAAAGGTAGTTTTGCTCATTGGAGAGAAAAAGAGAGGTTTTTAGAGTTTTTGTATGCAGATTCTGCAAGAGAGAGTCTGTTTTGTTTTCAGTGTAACAGGAGCATCGGGAATCGGAATTGGGAACCGAGACAGGCATTGGAAAGCTGGTTCAAAGAGATTTCTGTTGACAGTAACTAGAAGTGCCTGCGAGCACATTCAGTCTGGTCAAATTTCTATGTAATCAACCTCCTCAGATTCATTCCTAATAAAGCGGTCACCCATCTTGAAAGCGGACCCGGAGATGTAGTCCATCAGGGATGAACTCCGTAAACAATATTGTTGTCTGGTATAGCTGTGTATTTGTTGTTTTCAGTTCTATTTTGCATCTTGATTAAGTTTTCCAAACTGTCGCAAAGTCCTTCTTCTCTTCACTTCTCACGATTTCTGCACTTCCGGTTAATAATCAATTCATTAATGGCATAATCAATTCTACATCAGTTTTAATATGATCATTTTCAAATCAAGTTGGTATCAGAGCTAAAGGTTTCAAAAGTTTTGTAGAATTTTCCAAGTGAATGTTAACCAGATCGAAGTCGCAACGTGGAGAAGGAATCCTCGAGGAGATTGATCCAGAGATTGGAAAATTAAGAGTCGTTCATAAATCGACCATGTCAGGATCAAATGCAGGTGAAATTTCATAAACTAAGTGGAGCGATGAACAGATTCAGCAAGTGTTCATGAATATGCAACAGATGTTGGGTGAATTGTATGAAGATAAGAAGACGACAGATGCAGCTTCTTCTTCAACTAAATCGAAGAAGGATAAAGGTAAAGGCAAAGTTGATCAACCACCTTCACCTCCATCATCTCCATCATCATCTTCTTTTTCTTCTTCTTCATCTTCCAGTGAAGAATTTGAAACAAAAAAGAAGCCTAAGAAAGAATCTCTTTTGAAACTTGATGTTAAATTTGAGTTACCTATATATGATGGTGAAATGAATCCTTAAAAGCTAGATAACTGGATTAAGTAGTTAGAAGTGTATTGTCTCATTCAGAACATTATTAAGGATAAAATGAAAATTCAGCTAGCTACACTTAGAATGGGGGGAACAGCTTTAATTGGTGGGAAAGTAAAACTCAGATATATGTAAAGCAAAAAGGTAAAGTCATCTCTTCATGGTCTAAGTTTTTAAGAGCTCTTAAGAAGTAATTATATCCTTTAGGATACCTGCAGCAAGCTGTTATTGATTGGCAGCACTTGAAGCAGCGTAAAGCACAGAGTGTTCAGGAGTTTACTCATGAGTTCGGAAAGAAAGCCTTAGCGCTTGGTATTTCATTGGATACACGTGAAACTTTGTTAAAATATATTGGCAGTTTACATTCATATTTGCAGCATACATTTTTGATGTTTAACTCTAACGAATCTAGGTTCTGATTCAGGTGATGAAATGAAGATAAATGTTATAGTTTCGACAGGTAAAATTTCTAACCATGGTTCAAGTTCGAGTACTATTGCATCTTCAAATAACAGTCTTTCAGATGAGAATAAAAGAGTTGAATTGTTTCACATAAGGATAACTTCTAAGCACACAAAGATAGACACAATGTTTGATAATGGATCACAGGCCAATTTGATATCTAAATATTTAGTTAAGAAGTTGGGTTTGGAGACATGGAAACATCCTAAACCTTACCCATTAGGATGGCTAAATAAATCAAATCAGATAAAGGTCACAAAGCAATGTCGGTTAAGATTTTCCATTACATCTAATTACATCAATGAAGTGGAATTAGATGTGGTACCATTAGACATATGTGGAGTTGTCTTAGGGAGTCCTTATATTTATGATCGTGATGCAGTCTTTTACAGGAGAGAGCATAAATATCACCTTAAGAAAAATGGGGTTGAATTTATTGTCAGGGCACATCAAAACAAAAATCAATTGAATTCAGTTGTTTCTAATCAAATGAAGTAATTAATAAGTTCAAATAAGAGATTTGTAATCATGTGTGTAAAGGAACAAACATCATGTTCAAGTTATGAGTCCCAGTTTAAAGATAGTTTGATCAAAGAGATAGAAACTTCTTCAGTTCTATTTAAAGGAAACAAACATCTTACTCATAAATAGGGAATACAACATGCATTACAGTTGATGCCTAAATCTCTTCTTCCTAATGTCAGAATGAATCAATTCAGTTTAAGTTTGAAACTTAACAGTTGCATGGATATAGATCAATATTGGGGAAAGTCAGTGTTTGGTTTCTGTTGTATTGTGTCGCCATTAGAAGCCTCTTTTCAAGTGGAGATGATCTGAAAATGGAATGTACTTGAAAAAGGGTGCAAGGTATCCATTTTTATTTATGTAAATGAGTGCAAAAATACTATCTGAAAATGTGAGAACTTCTTATTTCTAATACAGAGATAGACTGTTGGGGCATTTACTGAATATGTCACCTCTAAAAAGAGGATGAGATCCAGAAGCTACCTGGCCCTCTACAGACTCTGCCTAAAGAAATAATAGAAGCAAACACCCAGATTTAATTAAAAAACCTTGCTTGAACTTGATGTTATGTGGAATTTTAGCTTGAAAGAGGTGTATGTCTTTTCTTCTGTTTATGTGTTTTAAGTTTATTTGTTTTTGCTAAAACTTAACATATATATCAGAAACATAATTCAGCCATAGAATATCAAAACACAACAGCAATATAATGTAGGAATTCACCCCAACTCTTGGGCTACATCTCCTTTGAGCTTCGTCAACATGACTAGACTCTTTGGGATTAAGGTAATTAAATTCTTTTACAAGGTCCACACTTAACCACAACGAATCCAAAAATGATTCAAAGGGCTGGGAATACCATTTTAAATCCCTTTAATGGTTGTCCAATTCCTATAAATAGCTTAAGGCTTCCATGGATACACATCCTTCTGTCGGTGCACTAAGCTTCTTTGAGCTTCTAAATGGCACAAACTCCCCCAGATTCCTGTTTCTACCATGGAAAACACTATTGATGTATCCAATAATGATCAGACACCAAATACCAGCTGATTAATTGCTTACATCAAGCACAACATCCCCAAAAATGGCTCTCCTCCATGGTTTGCCCAGGGTTGACCACGACTTTACATCAACCTCTTGAGCTATAGAAGTACTCAAAATGATTTCAAACTAGTTCCATTGGTTCTAAAATGACTGAAATAGTCAAGATAGAGTTTTTTTTCATTAGAAACGGCCTCCAACTGCTCCGGTTTCGCCTACACACACTGTTGGCACCCCCTGGCACTAGGGTCAAGGAAAACTTCTCTGCTGAGTTTTCAACCTCTAAAAGTCTTTAATACTTGCTGAAACCTCTCTAAATGGATTCAGAATGATTTTTTCAGTTGATAATGACCACTAGTTTGCTGCAAATGTCCTCTAGCTCCCCTGGCTAGGCCCTGCACTACTTCTGGCAAAATCGGAAAAAATGGCCTCTAGAACTAAAATGAAGCTTTTCGGCTTTCTAATGTTATTAACAAGCTCTTCAAACCATCTAAACAAACTCAAAAGGTATGAAATAGCTAAGAATGCCTATTCATTTACCTTAAACAGAGAAACACAGTCCAATACACAGCCTTCTCCTTCAAGGCCCTGATGGCTCCTTCATCTTCTTCGTAGCTTAAACCTCTAAAGATGACCTTTGTTAGACTTCAGACCTGCTCCATTGAGTCCAGAAGGTCGAAGAGACCCAAAATCAAAAAAAAAAAAAAATCACTCAGAAAGGATCTCCCATGTGAAAGATATGAGCAAAACAGTCTTTTTCCCAATTTTAGGCAAAAATCCCACTAATTGTGGGCCAACTTTAGTTAACTGCCAGATAACACTACCTTTTTGGAAATCCCGCCTGAATTGGCAAACTCTACTCCAAACTAACTGCCACATAGCGTGGAAACCGTGTGCATGTCTGCACAACCTTCGGGCAGTTAAGTTAAGTTTTAGTGCTGCAGGTTTGGAGCTGGAACCGCCGGGTAAACTAGACCATATGACCACCGTAACCGTCGAAGTTCGTTTAGCCGTTGGGGTTTAGGTCCTGGTTCCGCACTCCCGAGTCACATGGTGAGGGGCTGGCCCCTTATTCCCCCAACTGAAACTTCATTAAGCCTTAAGTATGTGTCATGCCCCATGGTGGTTAAGAACCAACGCACAGCCAAGGTGGTCAGGGTTGTGTGCTTGCAGCGGAAAGAACAGGGTTAAAATCTGTGGAGTTGTAAAAAAATTGCCGAACCAACCAAATGGAATATTCCTCAAAATATTCTTTTTTTTATTTTTTTTCAAAATTCAAAAATGAAGGTCATTGGGCGATTTTTAAATCAAAATAACTTCTCCATACGGAGTCCATTTTTCGAACCGTTCATGGCACCGGAATCAGGAAGACGAGACTATCCGGTCGTTCAGGTTCCAACCCAATCTGAGCACTTTCAAATTTGAGCATTTTTTACACTTGGACTTGAGCTCCTGATCAAAAGAGGAAGCATTTTTGTTTTCATATCAAAGCCTTTCTAAAAGTAGTGTCAAAGTATCCAACTTATGCATCAGGGGAAAGTGCTAATCAATGGAAACATCAAATAGTGATATCAAAAATGTCTTTAATTGTCTCTGTCATTCCGCAAAATAGATTGTTAATACATGTCAATGGTATTGAACAATATCCTATAGAGACTATTTTCAAAGATTGTGAATCACTAACTCATGGTATCTTGTGGAAAGAAGTCAATTTCCATGTTTATAACAAGTTGTTTCACCATCATCACAAGTTGTACATACTGCAGAAGAGTGGAACAGGTCACCGGTTCAAAAAGTGCCATGGTCAGCATCAGGGTCATCACTTGCAGGTGATTGATCGAATGTATTGGTACATCATCAAGTCAGGGTGGAAAGAGAGGGAGTTCTACCCTCATCGACTATTTAATTAGTCAAACTTTTGGTGGTCCAAAAGCTTTCAAGTGGAGAGGAGTGATCTAGGTGGCTCTGTTGATTCGATTACACAAGTGTTCAAAGTGTCGTCATCAGTGAATATGGGTGTCGTTCAGTGTCGTCGTCGCTTCAGTTCAGCCTCGACAGATCGACAGTGTTGGTTATGATCAGTGTCGTCAGTGGCATAGACACATCGTCCGAGTTGTCAACGATGTGTATGGGTTGTCGTCATGGCAAAGTTTGGTGTCATCGTTTGTCGATGATGTGTATTGGATAATTGTCGCATTGTGACAAAGTTGTAATCGGGATTTTTTATTCTAGACCCTAAAAATCCTAATCCTACCTCTTAGTCCTATGTACTAAATCCTATGCCTAAAACCCTAAGCTTATGCTAAACACCTTAACCTAGTCCCTAAACCCATATTTCAAACACTACACATTCATGTTATGTATTTAAAATACATTGTCATACAATGTATTAATCAAAATACATTAAAACAAACCTAAACCTATGTTATTAAACCCTCAGCCTAATGTTAAAACAACATTACAAAACAATTTAAATAAACCAATAGTCCCTAACCATCAGCGGAGATCGCGTCGGGAACTGTGGCATGTGAACGGGAAGTGAAGCCACTGTTTGTAGACCAGGCGAAGACCGTAGCAGAACCGCGGGATAAGCAGTGGCCATGTGAACAGCTGGGAGGTTAGCCGTCGGGGTTATCAGAACCGTGTCGGAACCGCGCAGCAACAGTTACCATGTGAGCGCCATTTGGAGGTTAGCAAAACCACAGATTATAGACTGCGCAGTCAACGGAGACCGCGACTGTCAGGGCTAGAGCTGTCACATGGCATGTAGCCGCACAGCTAGCCAGAACCGCCGCCAGGATAAGACTGCCAGTCCGCCTATTCACATACGTGGTCAACCTTTCCGCACCGCTAGCCTGACCACCAGCAATCAGCGCTAATCTAAAGTTTGTTTGTGGGTTTTTAAATGATTTTGTGAGATTTTTATGCCAAATGCCATGTAACTAAACCCTAGGTGGCTAATTTGGAGAAGACCAAGGGGAATCAAATTCCAAGAGATCAACTAGTACATTCAAATCCAGTTAGGAGAGTACGAGTGCACTTGGAGGCCTTTAAAAGGTAGTTTTGCTCATTGGAGAGAAAAAGAGAGGTTTTTAGAGTTTTTGTATGCAGATTCTGCAAGAGAGAGTCTGTTTTGTTTTCAGTGTAACAGGAGCATCGGGAGTCGAAATTGGGAACCGAGATAGGCATTGGAAAGCTGGTTCAGAGAGCTTTCTATTGACAGTAACTAGAAGTGCCTGCGAGCACATTCAGTCTGGTCAAATTTCTGTGTAATCAACCTCCTCAGATTCATTCCTAATAAAGCAGTCGCCCATCTTGAAAGCGGACCCGAAGACGTAGTCCATCAGGGACGAACTTCGTAAACAATATTGTTGTCTGGTATCGCTGTGTATTTGTTGTTTTCAGTTTTGTTTTGCATCTTGATTAAGTTTTCCAAATGTCGCAAAGTCCTTCTTCTCTTCACTTCTCACGAGTTCTGCACCTCTGGTTAATAATCAATTCATTAATGGCATAATCAATTCTACTACAGTTTTAATATAATCATTTTCAGATCACCAAATGTGGCCCAGGATGGCTCATTGGAAAGATAAAATCAGGGAAAACATTTTTGAGGAGGTTTCACTAACATATTTGATCATTTATTGGGTCTAAAAATAGGCAAAATATCAAGCTTCGAATTTTTAAACAAAACCAATTTTTTGAGTTTTATTCTCTGCATTTTCATTTACCCAAACCTCTTCTAAATGCAGATCCATTCGTCAATGATATTCTTGGCCAATTAAATCATTACAAGAATCAACAGAAAGCTAAAATTTCATTTTCAATTATTTATTTAATTGAAATTAATTAGATTTGTTTCAATTCCAGATTTGGCATTTTAATTATGTTTTGATTTGTTTTTCAAGAAAGCAGTTGAGAGAGATGAGGAAAACAAGGTCTCAATCAATAGGAATACTCCAGCAATTGAAGAATGGAATTTGGAGCAAATAAAATTGTTTGAAAAAATTTCTTCTTCAACAAACTTTCCTACTTTGTAAATATTATAAATAATAGATTGAAAAATGTAATAAGGGCTTCTCTCCTCTACAATTCTGGAATTCTAAAAGAACTTCTATAATAGGGATTTAGAGTTGTAGGTGGGAGGAGAGGAATCTCAGATCTAAAGATTATTGAGGTTTTTCTTTTACATTCTGAGTTATGTATAATGAACAAAGTTTGCACAATTGTAGCTCTGGTTTTGAACGCAGAAGTTCAGGCACTGTAAAGGACTATTAGAGACTGAAGCTGGATAAATGGATTCAATAAATTTGTATTTATAATACTGTTATTTTAAATGTTGGTTTCATTTTATGATGACAGAAATGTGTCAATTTCCTTTCATATTTGTGCACTTTTGTCGGTATGGGGAATTTGTCTCTATTTTATGTTAATATTTATCCCTGCTCTTATGGGCTGAATTCTAATTTCTGAGTAACTATTTACTCAGAAATCTATCTTTTAATATTGGTTTAATAAATAGTGATATGTTGTAAACTTTTTCCGCATATTATTATTTAATTATTCAAGTAAATGATTAAATGATCAGTATCATTTTGTGAACTTCTTTTTGAGTGTTGTTGATTTATTATTTCAGTTAAGGGGTCTCAATAGGATGTGTTTCGGTATTCATAATGTCAGTTAATTGAACTATTTCATTAGCTTGATATTCATTATAAGCCAGACATATTTAAATCATGATACTTTAATTATCTTGCTCTTAATTGGGTTAGATCTATATCTTCCTAATTGAGATAGGATTAAGATAGTTCCTTTTTCTTGCATCTTAGAATAAGTTTGCATATAGATTAATTTCTACGTTCTTTTAAGTCCTCTTCCCAAAGAAGAAAACTTTAGTAGTGGCTTGGCTAAGCCCCAAATCAGCTTAAGGATCAATTTCTTACCCGATCAGCAAGAGGGGTTGATCTAATGTCTCTTCTCCATTGGTGAATGAAAGTCATATTTTAAATCCATTGGGGATTGAGAGAAGGTAACTGGACCTAGTTGAACCAGTTGGAACCACCATTCCAAACAGAAAAGGCGCTGCTTTAAAGTCTGGACCGGTTGGTCATCCTCGATGTTGTTGCAGCGAATTTCGAGGCTTCAACATTTTGGCGCTAGAAGGAGGGCCTGAAACTTGTGGTCTATAGGAGTCTTTTGAATTTTAACATTTTATTTAATCACAATGGCTCCTCTTAAACTTCCAATTTGGAGTTGTATCCATGGACATGCATCTTTCAATACTCCACCCGAAGTGGTAAGACTCTTGTCTCAGGTAAAGTTTAATGGTAAGATAAATTCTTCTGCTTTTAATCATACCTTTCAATTTATTCAAAAATTTTCAAATTATGATTTTCAAGGAATTGATGAAGGCATTTTATGCAGAATTTTTACTCTCACATTCGCGGCAAAAGCCAGAAACTGGTGTAGAACTCTTCTAGTTGCCTCAATTCACAGCTGGGATCAATTTGTTACAATTTTCATTTGTAAATTTGACGGCTATGATTATGAACAGGTATGTAATGAAATTGAATATCTACGAAGGTTTGAAAATGAGTCTGTTAGAGATTTTAATATTCGATTTCATTTGAATTGTTTAAAATTTAAAGTCGAAGATAAACCTCCAGAAGAAGAATCATTAGATTGGTTTGAACATATTTGTTCTCTTCCTCCCATTCATAATCCATATAAAATTAGTTCAAGCTTTGTTCTATCCCCTTCCAACATAAATAAGAATTCCAATATGGATGTGCAAATAAATTATGATGAAGTGGTCTCACAAAGCTTGGAAATTATTTCTATCCAAATGCAATAAGACAACAGCAGCAATTTTGGAGAAAGAACTACCTTGAAATTTGAAAATTACTCTGCATTGAATTCAGAAAATCAAATCGCAAATCAACAAGTATAAGCAGCAATCAAAGTAACCAATAACACACAAACTACTGTACAAATTTCTGAATTCTTTCATGATGGGAAAATGCCAAATTCAGAGTAGCAAAGCAACCTTCTTCGAGAAAGCATGAGTACACAAAGGAATGATTTAGAATCTGAAATTTATAATGAACAGAATAAAGAAGAGTTCTCAAACAGAGAAACTTTTAAGTTCATTATTTCTAATTCTCATTCTTCCCTTTATCTTGATATTTTTACTGATGGTAATTTCCCCTCTTGGTATTAATGATATTTCAGAAAATACAGAAGTTGATCTAAATGAAATTCCAATTAGTCTTTTATCAATATAGAAAAACAATAATTGATCATTCTTTTGGCATTAATAAACATGTACTTTATATTCCTTCTTGTTTTGATATATTTTTTTCCGAGGAAAAAATCAAAACTTTTTATTAAGAACTATAAAAAGTTTTACATGCAATAATGGTCTTAAGCCATCACTGGTGGCTCAAAAGATTGTTGTTCTGCTCAACATATAGGAGCTGTTCTGCTGATCTTTGAATTTTGGAACCTGTACAAACTTCCTCCCAATGGAGGCAAAGTGTAACACATGGAGAAGAACCGAAACAAAAACTGGGGTCTCCTTCAACGAAAGGAAAACAACCCCATACATCAAAAATAATATATGTTTTATAGCCCGGAAAGATACCATAGGAAAGTATATGTCTAAAACTGTATGCTGTGGCAATATAACTGATATAAACTGAGAAAAAAAACTGGAGAAACATATATACAGAACTATATATATCCGCTAAAAACTGCTGTCAAAAAAGAGGAAGAAGAGCTGTAGTCAAAGTGACTGTGCATAAGGAGGCATATTTGATATGACTGACTGCCCCTGTCTGATCTCTTCTATGGTCCAGCTGCCCATATCCTGTTGTAAACCAGCCTTAGATAGCTGGTCTGCTTCCTCATTCTTGTCCCTGTAAATGTGGCAGATAGAGAAATTATTAAAAGATGCCTTTAATAAAGAAATTTCTTCAACAAGAGTCTTCAATATCTGATTTTGACAAGATGCCTTTCCATTGACCCAATTTATGACATTTAGAGAATCCCCAAAAATCTGAATAGTGTTGATATTTCTGTGAAGAAGCCAGCATAAGAGGTAGCGCAGAGCAGATAATTCAGCATAGTTATTAGTGCCTGTACCCAACCCAACAGAAGCTTTTAATGAGTGTTCCGGATTGATATGAATACACAGGCCAGCTCCAGCCCTATTGTTTTGTGAAGCCCCATCAAAGAAGCCACATGGAATGCCTTCCTGAATGTTGATTTGTTTTTGATTTGGTTTAGGATTTTTAGACTCAGGGGGCGGTAACGCAGTGTATATGGCAGCTATATTAATGGCAATGACGGTAGAAGGGGTGTCCTTATCTTGGAAAATACTTTTATTTCTGGCAAGCCATATTCCCCAGCAAAAAATCAGAGGCAAATTTCTCAAGTTTCCCTCCGGAAAGTCTTGCCACCATTTCCTCCAAGCTGTCTCCAATGAATCATGCCCCCACTGAGCTTTTATCTTGAGCAAAACAGTGACCTCCTCCCAAATCTGTCTTGAGACAGCACAAGTTATGAAGAGATGATTAATGGATTCTTCTTCAGACTTGCACAGGGGGCATCTACCAGGCCCAACTAAGAACCTAGCTTGTAAAATTTCCCATGTTGGGACCTTCCTTTTTAAGATACACCAGAGAAAAAGCCTGGCCTTTGCTGGGCTTTTGAGTTTCCAAATATTTTTGGCCCACCAATCCGGAACTCCCCAGCCTTTCTTTCCCATTAAGAAGAGGTATCCATCTTTTGGGGAGTATTCCCCTGATTTACTCTGAGCCCACATCAAGCAGTCAGGTTCATCTTTTATCCTGACATTTGAGCGTTGTAATTCTTTGATGTAACCCTCCCACTCAGCCTTCCATCTGGCATTTATCCCCAAATCTACATCATCCTTCCAAGCCTGTCCCCAAATAGTAGACTGTCCGACCTTCTCCACCTGATTTAATGCTGTAATACCTTTACTATCCAAGTGTCTGAGTAGCCCTGGTGATAAGGCATAATCCTCATTGCATCCTACCCATGGATCTCTGCCGATCCTGACCAGTCTTCCATCTCCAACTTTCCAAGCTAATCCTTGTTCGATCACAGAGAAGGCTTCCACCGTGGCCTTCCAGATGGCTGATATATTTTTTATCTTCTTGTTTTGACTCCGAATCCAGTCTTCCATAGGGATAGGGTCGATGTACTTCCTTTTCACCACTCTTGTCCATAGATTTTCCATAGTTATTAGCCTCCAACCGGATTTTGCAGCTAAAGAGAGGCTGAAATCGGGGAGTCTTTTAATGCCCCATCCTCCCCATTCTTTTGGTCTGGCCACTTTGTCCCAGGCTACCCAAGGTAACACTGAGGACTCCTTTGATCCTGCCCATAAAAATCTACAGCAAATTCTCCTGATTTTCTCCAGCACGCCTTTGGGGATCCAAGTCAGGGCGGCCCAGTAAACCGGAATGGCTAGAAGAACTGATTTAATAAGGGTCAACCTCCCAGCTCTGGATAACCATCTGAAGCTCCAATGTGATATTCTGGCTTCAATCTTAGCGATGAGCCAATTCCAATCCTCTTTTTTGTAGCCTGCTGGCTTTAACCAGAAACCCAAGTATTTGAAAGGAGAATCCAGGGGCTGTATGGGGAAAGGGAATAAATTAGCCAAGCTATTCCTTTCTCTTCTTTCAAAATCTGCCACACATGCTTGGGACTTTCTTGAGTTTATCTGCATTCCAGTGGCTTTTAGAAAAAGATCAAAAATGCATTTTAACTCCTTTAGTTCATTGGAGGAACCATTAGTGAAAATCAAAATGTCATCAACAAAAAGAAGGTGAGTGATGAAGAGATTGATTGCTACCTCGATACCCTTTACCTTCTCCTCTCTTCTGGCTTTATGAATCAGTCTACTTAGCCCTTCTGCCACAAGAAGAAACAGAAGAGGGGATAAAGGGCAACCTTGCCTGAGTCCTCTCTGACTGTTGAAAAAAGAGGAAGCTGCACCATTTACCAGAACTGCAAAGCTGACATTTGTGATGCACCCCATGATCCAGCTAATAAAGGAATAGCTGAAACCTATTTGTGTCAACAACATCCGCAAATAGAGCCAGCTGATCCGATCATATGCTTTTGATAAGTCAATTTTGAGCACAGCCCCCTTCTTTTTCTTCAATCTGATACTATGTATAACCTCCTGGGCTACACCAATGGCTTCATGAATTTGTCTTCCATCCAGGAAGCCAAATTGTTCCATCGATATATTTTGAGACAGGATTGGAGCTAATCTGAGGGCAATAACCTTTGCTATAATCTTGTAGATGCAATTACACAAAGATATTGGTCTGAAGTCTTCAAAACTTTCCGGATCATCCTTCTTCGGAATAAGAGCAATAAAAGTTGAGTTGAAAGGTCTATAGACTTCTCCTTTCTGTCTCGACTCTTCAACTACTTCAGTAATTTCGGTTCCTATTTGATCATAAAAATGGAGAAACAGTTCTATAGTCCAGCCATCTGGGCCTGGACTCTTATCCTTGCCCATGAGCTTCATAGCTGCTTCAACCTCCTCCTTTGAGACCGGGATTGACAGATCTTCTGCTTCATCTACCTCAATGAACCTAGGAAAGCTTTGCACCGTTTGGAAAACTTCTGCAATAGTAGCCTCCCCAGAATCTGAAAAAATATTCTGAAAATGTCTTTTTCCTAACCCAGAAAGCTCTGGGAAGGAGTTAACAACCCTCCCTTCTTCGTCTTTAAGTCGCCAGATAGTATTTGCAGCTTTCCTACCTTTTGCAAAGTTATGAAAAAACCTAGTGTTCTCATCCCCAGATTTTAACCATATTGCCCTACTTTTTATCCTCCATTCTTCTTCCTTATCCAAAAGAATTTTATTTTGCTGCTTCTCCAAATGGAGGATTCTGTCTTTGGAGGACTGTGAATAATAACCATCTACCTCCATACTTTCCAACTGCTCCAGCTCCTCCCTAATTTTAACCAGCTCCTCATTTTGTTTCAGTTTTCTTTCCTTTGCCCAGGAGATTGTGGCTTTCTTCAGTCTTTTGAGGTTCTCCATGAACAAAAAACATTTATCCTCATCTGTATTATGAGCAGGGTGAATCCATGTATCATTAAACAGATTGCAGAATGAGGGGTCTTGGAGCCAAGCTGGATTGAACTTAAAAGGGGCAGGTGGTTTGGGAGGAGGGAGGGTAAGGTCTAGAAAAACAGGGAAATGGTCCGAGTTTCCTCTTTCCTCAACCCACTGTCTGAGCATGGGAATTTTGGTAAACAATGACTCAGCTACCAAAAAGCGGTCAAGTCTTTTAGCAATTCGATCTTCACCAATTCTTCGGTTTCTCCAAGAAGGCTTTAGTTTGATCGGAGAAGGATCTGTGAAGTTATTATCCGAGATGAGGTTAAGGAAGAAATCTGAAAGAGGGTCTTCTCTAGCAGATGGTCCCCAAGCTTCAGCTCTGCCTATGGAAAAATTTAAATCACCACCCATAACCAACGATGGGGACTTCATCACAGATTTCGACATCAAATCTTCCCAAAAAGATTCCCTGCCCTGACAGGGCCCATAGATATTTACTAA
Organism: Pinus tabuliformis; assembly: GCA_031772625.1. NCBI lineage: Eukaryota > Viridiplantae > Streptophyta > Pinopsida > Pinales > Pinaceae > Pinus > Pinus tabuliformis. Next base: position 1,838,483,499 of record CM062817.1, on the reverse strand, counting down.
AGTGATAGGAAAAGAGAAATCTGGGGAAATAACCTCCATGCCCATAACATTTTTCATCCCCCATTGGTTTATGACTTTTACCCGTCCTTCTTTGATACCAATAGCAATGCCCCCCGAGTGACCAGTGGAGTCTACAGCAGAAAAGATCCACCCAGGCAGAAGAGTTTTTAGCATGGCTTCAATCTCAAAGGCCCTCCCCAAAGTTTCTTGCAGAAAGATAACATCTAAATTAGAATTATTTATCCACTCTTTCAAGGCCAGTTTTTTAGGTTTGCTGGCCAAACCTCTGCAATTCCAGGAAGTCAATATCATTTTATAACACTCTCAGGGGGGTGGGCTGCTCTAAGAACCCCCGGAATAGAGTATTGTTTACCATCTGCAACATCAAGCTTAGCTTTAAGTTTTGCTTTGGACATATCCGATTTCCTACCTCTCTTATTTTTAGGGCAACTCTGAGAGGAGGTCTGTCCCAATCCACCTAAAGTCCCCGGGTCACTATGTTTCCCTCCCATAGATCTCAGGTTATAAGGGCAAAATGATCGAGAAGCTGAATGTGAAAGGGGAGGCCATTGGTCTTCACAGTTTATATCCAGAGCTGGTAAAGCATCAGCAATAGTGTCTACATTTGGGGATTTTGAAATATGTTCAATAATTTCATCAGCATTATATTCTTGTACATGACAATTTGGAAACGTAACATGCGAAGGAACAGAAACATGCTCGGGAGAGATTTGAGAAGAAATAGGGGTCCCTGAGCACATACCCTTTTCTTCGTCTTCGCGCTGAACTTGTTTTGCCGGATCTTCCTTGACGATCTCCTCCGCGACCTCCACTTCTTTGTCAGGTTCCTCCACAGCAACCGCCGGACAATTGACGATTTCCTGAGCTTCCTCATGGTTTGGAACAGCTTCACCCGCAGGGTCCTTAACAGTCTCCTCTGCCTCCATATCCTCTGCTCCTTGCGTCTCCGGAATTTCATTTTCCATGGGCATCTGAACAGGGGTTTGAACATTTCCTCTGTTCGCTGAAGACCTCCGGAAGTGTCGCCTTCTTCTCAGCTGTGGACAATCTTTTGCCAAGTGCCCATACTCATGACAGAGATGGCATCTGAACGGCAGATATTCATAGTCTAATATCTGCTCAAAAACGTAATCCTTATACTGGAGATTTATTTTTTGTGCCAAGCCTCTGCTCGGGTTAAGGAGAGCCAGAATACGCGCCATCGTTCTATCCTTCGTTTTCAAAAAAGTCATATCTGCCTCCAAATACACCCCCAGCCTATTACCAATTGATTTGAACACTTCTTCAGTCCACAGGAAGGATGGTAAGCCCGGGACTCGTACCCACACAGGGAACACATCCGTTCTCTCCTTGAATGCATCAAACATGGGAGTCCATTTCTTTAACAGAATAGGGATGTTCCCAATATGCCAATTGCGCTGAAAGACCCATTCTGCCGAGTCTTTATCTACAAAACTGAGCTTAAACCAACCCTTCCCTAAAACTTGGGCTTCAAACTGTATAGGTCTGTCCGTCACGAAACAAGACTCACCCCATACTTGCAGAAATTCAGAAGAGTATTTCTTACCTCTAGCTCTGCCGACCAAGGTGCAGTCTGCGACAGCTAGGGTTTCTTCGATAGAAACCTCCATCCCAAGGACCAAATTGCCTTCAATCTCCTGAGATCCAATGGGTCTTTGCGGTTTCCTCTTCGCCCCTTTGAATCTTAACTCTTCCACCGGAGATCCAAAACCCCCTCGACCATCATTTCTTTCTGTATTTGCCTGCGATATGCCCCCAATAGTTTCTATCTCCGGCTGCGTCGGGGTCTGACTCGCCAATCCTGCTTCAAAGTTCCCTGAGGATAAAAAGCCCTTTGCCAGTCCATCAGAGCCTGCCCGCTCCCCAACTGGAAGTTCTCCGGAGCCGTTTGCTGTAGGCCCTTTTAGAAAAAGGGATTCCCTTGGCAGAGAAACCCTAGTAATCGATGGAAGACCCCCAGAGGCCCTTGACAGACTATTACCTGCAGAAAGCCCTAAATTAGATAAATCTTCAAACCCCTTGGAAGGCGGAAAACGCGGCGATGCTGCTTTACCCTTTGGGTCTATGGGCAACCCTTCCTCATCTGCTCCTCTGGGCACAATTTCGTTTCCAACCTGCTTGGAAGCGGCCGCTATGCCTGTATTATGAGCCGCACTGCCCGCATCCTTGTCTACTAAACGGAACAAAGGTGTTTCATTCTGAGTTAACTCCTCCAGCCTAGACAGTTCGAAAGCCCCAAAATAATGTTCCACATTCTGAGCGGTGATATCCTTCCCCCACATAGACAGGATGTCCTCTAATGCTGGGTCCAGGTCTACTAGTTCGGCGGGGTTAACCATAGTTACGACCCGTTCCCAGGAAATGCTACAGCCGATGGTCAATGGTGGTAACCTTCACGGTTCTTGTGGAGGAAAAACGTAAAAAAGCGAGTAATCAAACTGTAAAAGACTGTGTTATGGTAAAACATGAAACGACAAAAGACCTGGCCCGACACCAGCTTTTACCTCCACCTGCCAGTCGTCTATGAACCCGCGCCGGCAGCTGTTCTTTGACCCCTGACCTGAACTACCTACCCGTGGCCCTTGCGTGGTTCCGACTTGCTTCCTGGTTTCGAAACCCTAACCAGCTCCATCGCCACCAACATTTCTCCATTGTTGAAACATTTCAATGATGTTTCTTGTTTTGATATATTGGATGAGATCGAAGGGAATTCTAATAAATATCGTGAAGTCATTTATGATAATTACTCTGACAATGAAGATGTTGATTTCTATTCTTCTCAAGTCAATCCTCATGAGAAAATTCAAAACGCATATGAGGATGAGGAACGCTTTAATTCGGAAATTATTCCAACTAATCCTCATTCTCAAGCAACAAATTATCTTCATGATTTCGACATCCAAGAAATCATTCCAATTTATGATTCATATCATGATCAAGCTTTCATTCCTATTCATGGTCATAATTCTCTTTCTAATTCCCAAATTGGAATTGGAAATCATTCAAATACCATTATTCTAGCCAAATCATGTGAAAAAAAATATTTCAAAACAATCCCAATAGCGTTTTAACATTAGTTGTACCATTAGTGATTTTATTTTATTTTTGTTTCCTCACTTATTTTGTTTAAAATCGGATTTAACTTCTAGTTTTATTTTTCAAGTTTTTGATACTTTATGCTGGCATATTGAACATTTCACTATCAAACACTCAATTGATTTATTGAACTATTAGGAAATTGAAGTTTCATATTATAATCATGAACATCAAAAGCTATCAATATTTCAATTTCAATCAATGCTAATTTTTTATCAAAAGCTTCTATCTTATCAAAAGCTTCTATCTTTTCAAAAGAAATATCAACAAGAGAGTGTATTTTCACAATCTGACCAGCAATCTAATTCAATTAATAATCTTCCATTGTATCTAACAAATTTCCATCCATTTCTCATTAACTCATTTGAAAAATATTTGGAAAGTTTTCCTTCATGGAAGATTATTAATAGTTTAACACTTACACATAACACTAACAATTTTTTTCAGGCCTGTGAATCTAAAAGCTCATATCCACAATCTAGCCTGTTATCTTCTCTTTTTAATCTCTTCCAATCATTAATGGAAATCCATTCAGATTTCTATGATCCAATTGAAATCCAGTTGGAAAGGGCATTTCAAAAGAAGGAGATTTTAAATAAGTTGCTAACAATAATTGTACATTCTTCTTTCATATTTAGTTTTCTTACTTTAATTAGATTTGTATTTCTATTACTAATGTTTGAACTGTACATATATGCAGGAATTAAAATGAGAGAGTGGTTACATTGGAAATATGACTATACCTAGCCATTTTCATGTATATAGTTAGGATAGGAGTAGAATTAATGTCGTTAGTTTGCTTATATAGTTAATTTATTTTTAACAATTTTGCAGATAAAAATAAAGCAATCAATCAACTCTTCTCATATCATATACATTTTCAGAGAAATATTTTCCTCTCATCGAAAAATTTTGAATTTTTGCTTCCCATCTTTAAATCAAAAATTTCTTGCAGCAATACCTCTACCCATAACTACATCTCTGCCTATTTCGAATAATTTCTTGACTAAATTTAATTGAGTATGCACTTGGCACACATCACCTCAAAGCCACTTTTCTCTATTTCGACATTTCCTTCTAAGATTTTCTTCGTAGATTGTTATGTTGAAAATTTCGATGATGCAAAAGCTTCCTGATATCATTGTCCCGTAAAATATATCACTGCCTAAGCCCGCAAGCATAATGCCAATTCGATTATTATTAATCAGTCTTACTTTTTGTTGTAAATACATGAAGTTCATGTTATCGTCCTCATAATTTGTTAAATGACCTTAAGGGTGTCCATTTTGTTGTGTGCACACATTTGAATCTATGTTGATATTCTTTCATAATCAGTTGTTTGATTCTATTCTGATCTTTAGTTTATTATTTGATGTTTGAATATGGACCATATTTATTTACTAAATACATTATTGAACATCCACCTTAACAATACAGACATCGGTTAAGTTAATTCAAAATGAGCAAAGGTAATAATCATTGTTGCAATTCAAAGGGGAGCATATTTTCATTTACATTTCTGGTAAATTCTATGAATTTCAGATTTTGTAAACATGAATAACTTATTTTCTTTAAGTTGATTGCACACTCTAGTTTAGAATAAATAATGAGATGATTTTGAACAAAATCCGAATTTTGAGAAATCCATGGAAGAAATTGAAGATTCATGAGATAAAATTTACAGACAATTTTCTTCCAGGTTTTCATTCATTTTCGAAACTTGAAGTAAGTAGAAAACCCATTTCAAATCTGCAAAAGGTTCAGGGAAATTTTATTTGTTGTTCATTAGAATTTGAGCATTCTTTAATTTTGCTTTCATTCATTAAAAAACCCAATAGGCCTTTAAAACATTATCGCAAAATTCATATCAGAATATTTCAACTTGACTTTCATATCACTGATACTACGATGAATATACATTTGTGATATTCCCTTCCCGCTCATCTTCATCAATTCTTTCCTTTCAATATTACATCATCCATATCACAACTATTTGTATCGCAATATTCCATCGGAAGCGACTCTTAGCGTTTACTGATAAAAAATTGTTGATACAAGACCTTTGATGTTCTTTTACACGCCTCTCTCGCAAAATTCCACAATTATCATATCATATATCGCATTTCGCATTTCGCATATCCAATAGTTGACTTTGCCAATATTGTTATGTTCACACAATTCCAGACCCGATATAAAATTTAAATCAAGATCATTAAAAATATCTCATCCATTCAATAGCATAATAGTAGGGGCATAGGTTTAAAAGTCTCGATGTTCCGGATCAGATACATATCAAATTCACTGAATAAATTTATCGGGTACATTCTTCATCGCACATAGTCGTATCAACAATGTTACATCATGTACTTAAATTTGTCGATCATCGATTTCTTTTGAGATCCAAAGCCAGTCCCACCAATTTTCCACATCATCCGTCGCATCCCCGTAGTCACAGAATAATATGGGCATTTTCGACATGACTATTTCCCAATGTCCCAATATACCGATATCGCAATCGCTTCATTGTAATTTTTATTATATATGCTCATATGACAATTCTTAATCTGCGATGTGCGAAGTGTGATGTGCGATGTGGCTATTCCCCGATCCCCGACATAACAATTCTTCGATATTGCCATGGATCCCCTCATCGCATCACATATTTTTCACATAGCATATGTCCATATCACAAATTTTCCACCGCAACAAATATATCGTATTGCAAAACTCAAATGAAACCTTATCTTAAGATTTTATGATGCGATAGAGTCTGATACATGCCCCTTTGCCATTAACATTCAATCGGTATATCTCATATCGGCAAAGGTAAAAATCACAAATTGAAATTTAAGTATGGTGAAGAAACTTGCGATGCGAAACATCCACTGAGGCATTGTGTTGTATAAAATATTTTAAGGCAATCTTCGGCAATCACTATGGTATTAAAGAAATTGATAGGAAATTTGCAACAAGGTTAGATCATTTCGATTTCTTTTATATTTCAGTTTTAGATATTCCACTCCATATTTAAATATGAAATTTAAGACCTTCCCATCTATTCGTATAGATTTCATTATCTTAGATTTGGTCTTAATTCTGAACAATTTATGGAAATGGAGTTGATATGAAACTTATAATATTATGAGAACATTCATCGTTGCAAGAAGCATAATTTCGTTCTCATTTCTGATGGATTTGTTTTACTTTCGGTTCCCTGAACACAAAGCGTTATCTCCTTATAATTTACTGTTTGTTTTGGTTTAAATAAAAACAAATAATTATTTTGGGTTATAATATTACGGTTAGTTCAACTTCTTCATGCTTTTGATTTTAATTAAAAGAAGAAGTTAGCTAGCATTGGAAAAGATGATACCTCACAGGTAAGATTAAATGCAGTTCTCCAATGGTAAGTTTCATATACCCACTTTAAATTATTTTCATTACTTTACTTTAGTTTCATTTTTGTTTTTAAATTCTTCTAATATAAAAATCTGTTTTGCAGCTCTTCATACAAAGCTTTCAATCCTCCACCATATCAGATTTTGAAGCCCTATACTCTTTTCCTGGTTTGCTTCCAAGAAGCAGTGATAATCTTCGTCGAAACAACTACACTAGGAAGTTTCTAAACCTTTAGTTTGTTTCTTTAAGCATTCTTTTTATTAGAAAATGATTAAGATGATGCTTTGAAACAAAAAAGATTAACACCAGACATAAATTTTTTCATTGTGGCTGAATTTTATCTTCACTGCTATCTGAAGCCTAAAACGCTTATAACCCTGCAAGGCAAAATTTATCTGAATCTCGACATAAGAAGGAATGGTTACATGATTATTTTCTTTTACTTCATTTTGTTGAGACATTGGTATAAACATTCTTGTTGGGGTTTATCATTTCAAAACTTGGATTTTCCTTTCTGCTCTTACCTTTTTTTTCTTTTCTTTTTTTGTTTGTTGATTTCTTTTTTTTCAGATTAAGAATTCTTTTCCTTTTTATTTTTTTAGTTTTGATTTTGGTGACTCTACCATAATTTATACGAAATGCCTTTTTGTTACCTAACAATGGTCGGCATACGCAAAAAAAAGAATGTTAATAGTCTACTAATGGCTTTTTCTTAAATCTCTTACAAGAGAAGTTGGCAAAGTATCATAAAAATCTGAGAAATTTCTTTTTTCATCAAAATTGTAATTATTTTGAAATTTCAATATTTTATTAAGATCTTTCAAAATTCTATTATCAATCAAGAAAAGTTATTTTTAACCAAGTAAAGACACTTTACAGCGAAGCACCCTTAACTCTGAAATTGTCATTCTTAACTCTTAAGGAGTCAATAATTCTCCATGTCCAAAAAAGTCTTGTTTTTCTAGAGTGTAATCCAAAAATATATTTAAACTTAAAAGATAAGAGGTCTCATCATGAACCTGCTTACCATGATCATAGGGGGAAAATAAGCTGACATTACCAACACTGCTAAACAAACCAGGGTGATGGCTTATGATTGCAAACAATTATAAGACAAGGGGTCTCATCACGAGCCAGCTTGTTCAGTCCAATTATAACCAGTGAATGGCATTGTCAACTATCTGGCTACCAAACCAGGACAATGGCTTTTAAGAACTAAAAAATAAAAACAAATACAAAGAAAATAAACATATATAAATGGATTTATCTCTAGGTCAATAATTCTTAAATAGATGGGATTCTGAATCATTGATGATTAAAAGGTAACCCTGTCGAGACTATAGATGTTTGCTGGCAACAGTGGCTCTACTTGTGACAAATGAGTATATTTTAAAAGCTAAGCTGTAAAGTGACCCCTGATTTATCTCTACAACTAATTAAAGACTAATATAGAGTTATGAGATATTTTGATTTATGAGGAATTTTAAGAAAAATTACAGTTAGATGATTCATGTTTTTATTCAGACTAATAAACCTAGTCAAACATTTTAAAAAGTAATTCTTTCTTCTTTAATTATTTTTACTTTAATTTTAGGAAAATCTAATTCATATAAAACAGAGATAACTAGTTCTTCTCACGTGTGTCACCATTGTTGTGGTAAAACACAACCGGCCCCCCCTCCCCATTTTTTTCTATGCACTTCGATAATGGGGACTCTTTCTATTAATTTTTGGCTAAACACCTTCTATGATTTTTATTAAGTTAATTATCCTGCAATTTTGTTATTTTTAATTTTTGTCAAATTTCCATTTTGATTGTTTCATTGAATCCGGTTTTTCACAAGCTTTCCAACAATACTTGTTTCGCTCCATTTGGTCAACCGGTTTGTAAATGACACTCTTTTGAATTTGATCATTTGTGTCGCCTAGGTTAGAAAATGTATAAAATGTACCAATATTTTAATTCTCATAGTCAAAATAGTCGTTTATTGTAAATATTAATCTTTAGTTGAATTTTAATTAATTTTTAATTTTTCTTTAATGATCTTGTTAAATAACCCAACCAAATCATAGAACACTTAAAAACGTGTTTTTCGGGATTTTAGTAATTCATTCTAATTTCCTATTTTAAAACAAAATATAAAACTTAAAATCTCATAATGACAAAGTGGTTGTAGTTCATTTTTTACAAAAAAAAAAAAAATAGTTGTAATTTAAAAAGCAAAATCTCACTCTAAATAAGCCCCACTTAACTTCATTTAATAACTTAACCAAACTTCATTAAACTTGAACCGCAAATAAAATAAAATAAAATAAATAATAAAAAATTTATAACACGATCACGTACATTGCACTTCGCAAAATTCACAAACGAATTAAGTTTTCAAAACTCGACGAAGGCCCTTCACGCGATTCGATGTTAGGTTTTTATGCAATACGATGTTCAATGCCAAACATAACTAGAGTCCTTTCCCCTCGCATGTGTTTTGGGATTTAACTTATGTTATTCATTCGGATGAGTAAATAGGTAATGTAATATGGGTATTTGACTTTTAAAATATATGATATTAAAACATTGTAATATATATATATATATATATTTTTAATTAAATTAAATTAAAATTATTTGTATATTTTAGTTAATTAGATTAATATTAATTATTAATTAGTTTGTAAATAATTAATTTAGTTTATAGTTAGATTAGCATTAATTATTATATAATTAAAATCTAATTTTAGATTAGAATTTAATTAACAAATTTTGATTTTTGGCCGAGGGAACAGAATTTCCAAAATTCTGGCAGTTTTGACTCATCAACTTTGGAGACTCATAGATTAAGTTTTACTTGGCCAAATGAGGCCCAGGATGGCTCATTGGAAAGATAAAATCATGGAGAACATTTCTGAGGAGGTTTCACTAACAGATTTGATCATTTATTGGGTCTAAAAATAGGCAAAAAGATCAAGCTCCGAATTTTTAAACAAATCAATTTTCTGAGTTTTATTCTCTGCATTTTCATTTGCCCAAACCTCTTCTGAATGCAGATCCATTCGTCAATGATATCCTTGGCCAATTAAATCATTACAGGAATCAATAGAAAGCTAAAATTTCATTTTCAATTATTTATTTAATTGAAATTAATTAGATTTGTTTCAATTCCATATTTGGCATTTTAATTGTGTTTTGATTTGTTTTTCAGGAAAGCAGTTGAGAGAGATGAGGAAAACAAGATCTCAATCAATGGGAATACTCCAACAATTGAAGAATGGAATTTGGAGCAAATAAAATTGATTGAACAAATTTCTTCTTCAACAAACTTTCCTACTTTGTAAATATTATAAATAACAGATTGCAAAATGTAATAAAGGCTTCTCTCCTCTGCAATTCTGGAATTCTAAAAGCACTTCTGTAATAGGGATTTAGAGTTGTAGGTGGGAGGAGAGGAATCTCAGATCTAGAGATTACTGAGGTTTTTCTTTTACATTCTGAGTTATGTATAATGAACAGAGTTTACAATATTGTAGCTCTGGTTTTGAAAACAGAAGTTCAGGCACTGTAAAGGACTATTAGAGACCAGAGTTGGAGAAATGGATTCAATAAATTGGTATTTATAATACTAGCATTTTAAATGTTGGTTTCATTTTATGATGACAGAAATGTGTCAATTTACTTTCATATTTGTGCACTTTTGTGGAATTTGTCTCTATTTTATGTTATTATTTATTTCTGCTCTTATAGGCTAAATTCTTATTTCTGAGAACTATTTACTCAGAAATCTATATTTTAATACTGGTTTAATAAATAGTGATATGTTGTGAACTTTTTCCGCATAATATTATTTAATTATTCAAATCACTGATTAAATGATCAATATCATTTTGTGAACTTCTTCCTGAGTGTTGTTGATTGATTATTTCAGTTAAGAGGTCTCAATAGGATGTGTTTCGATATTCATAATTTCATTTAATTGAACTACTTCATTAGCTTGATATTCATTATAAGCCAAACATATTTAAATCCCGATACTTAAATTATCTTGCTCTTAATTGGGTTAGATCTATATCTGCCTAATTGAGATAGGATTAAAATAGTTCATTTTGTCTGCATCTTAGAATAAGTTTGCATATAGATTAATTTCTACATTCTTTTAAGTCCTCTTCCCAAAGAGGCAAATTTTAGTAGTGGCTTGGTTGAGCCCCAAATCAGCTTAAGGATCAATTTCTTGCCCGATCAACAAGAGGGGTTGATCTGATGTCTCTTCTCCATTGGTGAATGAAAGCCATGTTTTAAAGCCATTGGGGATTGAGAGAATGTAATTAGACCTATTTGAACCAGTCAGAACCACCATTCCAAACAGAAAAGGAGTTGCTTTAAAGTCTGAACCGGGTAGTCATCCCCCATGTTGTTGCAGCGAATTTTGAGGGTTCAACAGGTCAGATGACCAACATGTCTTGGACACAAATTTTGTAAAAAACTTTAAAACATCTATCTATTTTTACTTTTTGTGTTTTTATATATGGTTTTGTGCAATCCTATTCAACTATTGATGTGAATTGAAATTTTACTTTTACATGTGTCGCAAATGTCTGTTTAACACATAGTTTGCTAATGAATCAGTTAATGTGTTAAAGTTCCTAGAAATGTGTTGATATTGCATGTAATCAAAATGTATTTCCAAGATACGAACTCTGAGGAACATACGATAAATTGTTGGATTTTGAACGGTATAAACATTTGTTAGTTGCAGTACAACAAGTTGTGAGTCCATCCTAATGATGATTCAGTGAATGCCAAGCGAAATGGCATCAGAGAGGAGTTCGATCAATGCGCTATACTCAGCGATATTGTTCGTAGAACGACCAATACAAATCCCTTGAAAACTCACTAACTCGCCACTTGGAGCAAATATGGCCCATGCTGCAGAGGATAGGTTCTGCATACTACGACTAGCACCATTGGCATAACCAACAAATGGTTCCAAATATTCTAACATCTGCAAAAAATGCAAAGCGGATTACTTAACCACATAAAAACTCTAAAAGTCACACTTAGACACACATACAAACAAAGCATATATACAGTGCTTATTACTACGCAAAATCAGGCATAGTAATGTTTCAAATACAACCCATTACAGGGCTGCGACAATGGAATTCCATCATAATCAACTAACTCATAAGCACCTTTTGCCAAAACACGCTTGACAATATAGGGGCCCATCCATAATGGTTCAAATTTCCCTGCTCCTAGTTTATCAGCTTCCTGATCATAAAGCAAGACTAGGTCTCCTTCTGAGAAAATGTGAGGCTTGACATTTCGATCATATTGCGCCTTTATCCATTTCTTATGTGCTTCGTTAGCCAATGCGGCTTCACGACGAGTTTCATCTAGATGGATGAGCTCTAAGAAACGTGCTTCTTCTTCAGAAGTGTCAGGTAACAGGTCAATCACAAGTTTTAATGATGAAATTTCACATTGTACAGGCAAGATTGCCTCCAGACCATACACCAATTGAAAGGGTGTGAATCCAGTTGCATTTCTCACCGAGGTTCAGTACGCCCACAAAGCTGAGTACATGATTAAATGTCAGTTTTGTTTATGAAACCCTATCATACGTTGGATCATTCGCTTAAGGATTTTGTTGATAGCCTCAACTTGTCTCTTAATTTGCGGATAATAAGGAGTAGAACTATCATGTGAAATTCCTAACATGGCAGTCAATTCATTCATCGTATGGTTGTGAAAATGCGACCCATGATCTATAACTATAGCTTGTGGCACACCAAATTGTGCAACCACATGGTGGAAGAAAAAAAGGGCAGTGATCTCATCGCTGTTGTTTAATGTAGGCATGGCAACGGCCCATTTCGTAAAATAGTCCACGGTGACAATTATATACCCATGCCCCCCAGACGAGGTAGGGTTATGTGTCATAAAATCGATGCCCCATTTTGCAAATGGTCCAACAGCGATGAGAGGATGCAATATTGCAGGTGGTAATCGTGTTTTGCAATCAAAAATCTGGCATGCATGACAACTTCTGACAACAATAATGCAATCATTGAATATAATTGACCAGAAGTAACCAGCACAGAGAATATTTTGTGCAGTAACATATCCAGATAAATTTCCACCACAAGCACCAGAATGGAAATCATTCAAAACTTTCTCGGCTTCCTCATGAGTGAGGCACCTCCATAAAATCATATCAATACCACGACGATAAAGGGTGTCGCCAATGATCAGATAATCTTTGGCTTGGTAACGAATACGTCGTTGTTGCGAGCAAAAGGTATCAAGCCAGAAAGTTTGGGTCTGGAGATCAGTATATCTCCATACCATGGGTCAGATGACGAAATCAGGAATAGAGACTCATCCGGAATTGATAGTTCCGTTGTTGAATCGATATCGGTTGAGGGAAGGTTGCAAAGAAGCTCGGCGAAGACTAGAGATTTCTTTGATTTGGATTTAATGAATTCCAAGTCAAACTCCTGCAAAATGACGATCCATTTCAAGCATTTCCCCCCAGCAATTGATGTGACAAAATGTATGTCATAGGGTTGCAATCTGAAATGATAGTGGTCTTTCGGAGTAGGATATAGTGGCGAAATCTCTATACTTCCTGAACAGTAGCCAAAGCTAACTTTTCGACATAAGTGTACTTAACTTCCGTATCATTGAGATTGCGACTCAAATAACAGATCGGATGTTCAGTCTCATCTTCTTCTTGCTAAAACCATAGCAATGGTTGTATCTGCAGCAGCGAGATACAGTAAATAGTCGTTTTGATAATTAGGGGCATATATTAATGATGCTTGAATCAGGGTATCTTTGAGAGCATCAAAGGAAGCTTTCGCAACCTGGTCCCAATGGAAGGGTATCCCATTTTTCTAAAGACGAGTAAATCCTTCAGCCATTTCAGCATAGTTGGGAATGAACCTCCTTAGAAAGTTAGCAATCCCTTGGAGTCTTTGTAACTGTAGCAAATTGGAAGGTGGAGGCAGATCAAGAATTGCCTTAACCTTCAATGGGTCAAGTCGAATTCCTTATTTAGACACTACGAAACCAAGCAAATGGCCAGAACCAATACAAAACACACATTTATGTGGATTGAGTCGAATTTTATAGTGTCGACACCGTAAAAATATAGTTGTCATATGTTGTGGGTGATCAACCCATTTTCATGAATGAGCAGATAAATCATCTAGATATGGTTGAACATTGTGTTTGATGTCATGGAAGGCATAATTCATTTCCCTCTGAAAAGTTGCCCCAGCGTTCTTCAAACCAAAAGGGAGTTTCCTATATGCGAATGTGCCCCAAGGACAAAAAAGTCGTTTTACATTGGTCATCTAGGCGGATAATGATTTAAGTATAGCCGGAAAATCCATCCATAAATGAGAATTTTTCACATCTAGCATAGTCATCAATTGTCTAGTTGATAAATGGAGTGGGATAGTTGTCTTTTGGACAAGCGTTATTAACATCTCTATAATCAACACACACTCTTATTGTTCCTTGTTTCTTCATGACAGGAACAAGATTGGAAACCTAGTCGGTAAGAGGAACAGGGTAAATGAAACCAGCATGCAAAAGTTTTTCAATTTCTGATTTTATGGCAATAGCCTTCCTTGGATGAATAGGACGAAGGTGCTGTCGTACCAATTTGACATCAGGATACATTTTAATTTCATGTTCAACAATACTAGAATCAATTCTTGTCATTTCCTCATATGACCAGGCAAATATGTCACGCAATTCACAGAAAAGAGCACGGTAAGTTTCTAGTTCAAATGGAGAACAAGATTTGCCAACATGAATGTTCTCTACAATTCTAGGCTTGGTCTAAATGTCGATAGAAATGGTTTCTTCGATATTCGACAAGTTTCATTCGGAATCGACTGTGTCTATAAATACAGAATTTGAAAGGAAATTAACAATTGAAAGGTTACTTGGTTCATTTGAAACATCTTCTCTGTGATCTGGAAGATGGGATCGATGATGATAATCTTCCCATGGTTGTTCTTCTATCATCATTGATTGGATTATTCCTTCATCAATAGAGAATGTACGTGAAAAAGGATCAGAGGAAGTACCATATTCTAACGAACGATCTACCCACACAATTGGTGATAATGGATTTGGGTTTTCCGCACAAGCCAAAAAGATTGATTGCTATGCAAGCTCAATGGGGCTTAGCGGCATGATTTCATTACTCATATCATCTTCAGAATTATTGGGAATCTTCCATGAATCAGATGAAGTGGAAGATATTATGTTGCAAGTCTCAACTTTTACCACTTCCGCCATTTGTGAGGGTGACGGTAGTGAAAACGTACCCATTAGGGAAGGATATTTAAAGAGACCTGCTCCAACATTCTGAAGAGATATCGAGTATCTGTGAACTAACGAAATGCTTCCAGTAGCCTGTGAACTAGAGGCAAAGAAGCCAAGTTGATCAATTATTGTGATTCCGCCTTTATGAGGGAAAGCGATCATACGAAAGTATGTCGAGACCACAGCATCCATAGCATAAACCCAAGGCCTTCCTAGCAAAATGTTGTAGTCAAGGGGTCTGTCAATGACCTCAACTTCAATAGTTAACGTTTTTCCCCCTAGTTCAATCTGCAGGTTACTCAAAATTCCATAAGGCATATATGTGTGACCGTCAAAAGCTTTTAAGGTTGTAGGTGACCATGAAAAAGGCGGGGAGCCAAGTATTTTCCAGCAACTGATCGACATGATACAAGTAGAAGCACCCTCCTCAACGATGTTTCAGTGAACAATTTTATTCAAAGCCTTTACTTGGATCAGGAAAGCTAATTGAGCTGGTAATTGCAGCATATATCTGCATGGTTGAAAACCATAAGATTAGATCCTCAGGTTCCTCTTCTATCGAAATCAAACCAAGTGTAAGGATTTCACCGTCAGGTCCGTAATAGATTTCCGGTATTTCTTCCTGAGGTAAAGGGGACATCTCGACAGTTACAGATGTCTGAGGATAAATCGATCGATCGTCTTCCAGTATGGTAACAACTTCTAATTGTTCAACTTCAAGATCCAAGTGTTCTGGTAAAAGAACAACATGTTAAGGTTAGGCTTCTTGAACAACTTCTGGTTTAGAAGTAACTTCTGATTGAACAGTGATAGGTTCAGGATCAACTTCTGGTTGAACAAATTCAGGTTCAGAAGTAATTTCTTTTTGAACAACTTTGGGTTGAGAATCAGCTTATTGTTGGACAACTTGGGTTACCGTTTCACTAGGTTCACTTCTAGTGTCCTCAAGTAATTGTGGAGATTCCACTTCAGTAACAGATGTACCAGTAATTGTAGGAGTAACTGGGGTCACAGTACTTACCAGTATAGGTGTTTCTGGTAATTCAGATGAAGAACTAGAAGTTTGTGATGTACTGGATTTAGTCAAACGAGACCGATTTTGCTGGCTAGGTGTAGCTTCAAGGGGTAAAGGTGGTTTACTCGCTGTCCTCTGTGAACGACGGGGTAAGGGTTGATGTTCCTCCACAATTTTTTATTGATTTTATTACAAAAAGAAATAAACAAAAAGAGGGTAATCTAGGTAAAAGGATTACCAAGCAATTGTGAACTGCAATATATAGCCTCAGTAAACCAAGGAATAACATACGTGCAGGAAATATCCCTGAATGTTGTGTTCGGTGTATCACAGTGTACAAGGAAGCTGACTCGGTTACCTAAGGATGGATAGAAACCTAATGTAGTCCTCCCATATATACCTGAAATTACGTGGAGGCCCAATCCATGTTAGCATTGTCTAATGTGAAACCGCACAGTGAGAGCATTCCTTTATGAATTTCGTACTATAATACCACCCTATATACCCGAAGGCATGTGGACGAGCTACGATATACTTACGTACGTGGAATGGGATATCACACTTGGAATGTATCGCAGACAATTAATGACAGCTACTATGTTTTACAACGCTAGAACATGTCTCTAGCCTAGAACCTCTAAATGTTATTCTTTAGGTGACAAAGCTCCATTAGGTTAATTGAGATAACTTTTAAGTTGATCTTGATTAAGAGTTTGTCTTTCAAGTTCACCGCGTGATGTCTTTGAAATTCCTAGAATGAAACTATAATGAGAAACATTCTTTCATTTGATTTTGAACAATGAAAACCTTAACTACAAGGGATAGAGCAATCAGAATGTTTAATCAAAGAACAAAGAGCACATCTAATGCAATTTCCCTAAACTATTCCTATAAGCACACACAAAACCTCTAATTGCATAATGCAAGTTTTTCTTTTCAATTCCCTTAATGTTGAGATGAACAAAAGGAAACTAATGCACATACAATCAATCAATCTTTTGCAAGAACGAAGACTTTACGACAGTTCCTTTTCGAAAGAAATGAAGAACTTTACGACACTTTCTTTTCAGCAAAGATTAATTGACTATAAGCTAACTTTGACAATGAATTGATAATGATAAAGAAATCATTTAAGAAACACTAAACAATCAAGGCCAAAGTAGGGATAGGAAGAGAAATACAAGTTGATTTCAGAACCACAAGCATCATTGATCTTTCAGCAAACAACAAGAGAAGCAACTTTGGAAAAATCAAACCAAAGGTGGGTTTTTTAGCCTAAGAGGAATCAGTGCATGCCAGAGAGGGAGACAGTGCATTGCAATGCACTATATCCAAGCCAGTGGCTGCTCTGCAGTGCACTCTGTCAGGGCTAAGACTGCGTTGGTGCCAGAGAGTCAATTCAAGGGACATTCAAGCACAATTTTTGACTAAAAACACTTCAAAAAGACTGAAATAAGATCAATAAAGCTAAGAAAAGTCTACTAGGGTGTGATATGATGAGGGTAAGCCACCAAGAATGACAGTCGTTCCCCAGTATGGTCACCAATTTGTTACATGGAATTTTCATCTACAGATAAACACATTTTCCCTAGGTGGGTGACTACACCTAGAACAATAGAAAGAAAGTATTTTAACCTTTTCTGATAGAAGATAGATGAGATGAAGGAACTTACTTGTTGCCTTTCACTTCCTAAATCTCTTTTGAATCGCTCCCATCTCTCCCACTTGAACTAAATTCGCTCAAAAGGTACCTGCATCAAGAGAAACATAAACAAGAAACGATCAAAGCATACATGAACTATCAACTATAAAACAATGGAATCGAATACATTGAAACACATAATGATCACAGATATGAACAATCATATGAGAAAAGGAATAAGCTCTTTATTAATGTAGAAGGAAGAGTATCACCCAATACAGTTCGATTCTGTGCCACTCCTCTAGCTTTAGTTCAACCCTCGCCACATCAAAATCTCAACACTCCAGCAACATAACATTGCTTTACATAAACTCAATCCTCAAACCAACAGAATTTCCTTACAAACTTCAGATTCTAGCCCCTTGATCACTATGATGAGTGCTCAATTTATAGGAAATGGAGGTGGTTTTGTCATAAATGAGGGTATTGAATGGCTTTCCAATCTTGGAGTTAGTTTCCATGGAGCAAGGGATGAGAGGATAGGAGGTTAATGGATCCTTAGCCTATCCAATTTCGAGCTCATAGGAGGGGATAAGAGATGGGAACCTTTTAGAGTCATCTAGAATGAAGGAATATTCCCAGAACCCTATGAAAATTTTGCTCAATCTCGCCTAGTGCAGGCTAAAGAGGGCCTAAGTGCACTGTAGTGCAGGCCACAGTGGGCCTGCCTGCTCTGCAGCGCACTGTCTCAAGGCTTGGGCTGCGCTGGTATCCCAAGGAGGCTTTTCAGGAGGGCTTCAAGCCATGAAACTTTCATAGAAGGAGGCATTCAATGAGTTGACTTCTCTAGGGCATGTAACAACTAAATTAGGGTTTGATGAGCCCTAAAAGTATTGATCTGAATGTTGGGAGTGATGTGCCCAAATAGACATGTAACACTACCTAACGCACATTCAACTTAAATGAAAACCAATACACATCAGTAGTAAAATAAGCCAATAACTTGCAACATACCTTTCCACATGCAATTCGTAATTATTTCATAGAAGACTAATTTACAAGACCCAAAAGCAACATTAAGCAGAAGTAACTATTGAAATAATACCATTACCTACAACAAGCCTTTGCCATAACAACACATCAATAATCCTACATGTGATAATTGTTTCCCAACAGACTAATTTGAGAGAGCCACATGCAACATTTTATAGTATAAATAACTACTAAAAAAAACCATTACCACATGTCTTATGCCATAATAGAACATCAACATTCATTACCATATGTCTTATGCCATAGCAGAACATCAACATTCTTAGAGGTGACAATTTTCAAAATCCATATGAAAAATTAAGTACAAATACTCTTAAACTAATATCACTACCCAAAAAAACCTTGCCATAAAAGAACTTCAAAATCCTTCCAATCGATAGGATGAAACTCTAGAAACATAGGAGAGGTTATTTCAAAGTATAAATGTTCTCACAGATGAACAAACTTTACCCCAAGAAAGAAATTAAGGGCAAGAACATAGTAACAAACACATCTGTACAGAAACGTTATCACCATCACAAAAAAAATCAAGAAATTTTCAAAAAGCCTAGGTGTGTGCTCGCCTAGTTACAGAGACTTTGAAACCCAGATAAGGGTTGTTGTCAGTATGCTCACCAAAAATATTAAACTATCAGTGGCCAACACTACCAAAATCCATGCTAGTGATAGACCATGGCATTCTTAGTACCTGCCTTTCTTTCTTTAATCTCTTCAATATTGATCTCACATTCTTCTTGTAGAAGAGCGAGCCTTAGTTTATAAGCTTCCAACTCTAGGATCTGTACCTCGAGCCATCTTTGCTTGATTTCTTCAACTTTGGCTTCAGTCAACGGGGGTGCTTGAACATAATAGCCTAGACCCTGAAACACATGCCTTGTTTGTACCACATTCGCAGCACTGGCCATGGTTCTTTGAGGCCCATCTTCTCCTGCCTCTTTCTTTTCCCCTTCTCTTCTATCTTTTTCTTCCCATTCTTGATCTTCATATTCACTTTATTATTCTTCATCACTATCTTCAGCGCTTTCCTTATCCTCCTCTCCAGATGAATATTGAGATTCGAATGAAGTGGCAAGTGTTACCTGCCCAGGGGCAGGAAGAGGGTTGATAAATGTAAACAACAATTCTTCAAACATTACATGAGCCTCTTCCCATAACCCCCCTCGAATGTAGATAGAGAGCAGAGAATTGAATGTAATTCGGTCAGGTTGAACTCCTTCCCAAATCATTTCATCAAAATCTTCTAAGGCTCTCTTGTAATCCACACTCCCCTTAGCAAAGCATCAATGTCAGCATTATAAGAAAAAAGGTTTGGCTTACAACCAAACCTCTTCATTGACTGAAAGACAATAATAACTTCCTTGCACATACAGTTATGGCCATAAGCACTAATGAGAGTAGAGAAGGCGTAAATAATGTTGCCATAGCTTTTTGTCTTGGCTTTACCAAAGGCTTTCCTTATAATTCCCACTCTCCCATGCTGACCCAAAATTCTAATCAGAATGCTCAACAGTTTCCCTTGCTCATGTATTCGCCTTTCACGAGAAACTGAACACTCAAAGCATTTAATTGCCTTATTACATTCTGCTCTGTTCCCAAGCTCCCTGAAAATATAAGCATAATCCTCATAACCAAAAATCTTGGGGGACCAATAGGTCAGCAGAGATGCAATATTGTCCCTGGGGTCAATGTGGAGATCCTGGTTAGATCATCTAGTTTAGGACCAAATTGGATTTCGATCGTGTCTTCGCATAATGGTGGGTTGTGACAAAGAATCTGTCCATTTCAAAACTGGTGGAGGTCTTCCGCAAGCACCCATATCTGTCCAGGGAGGTCCCAATTACCAAGAGATACAACATTGAGCTTATGATCGTTGTTATGGACATGGACAGATCTACAATAGAAATAAAATCAAAAACAAAAAAATCGAAAACAAGGATAACGTCCTCCATGTTAGATTGTTGAATTCATAAAGCATGAACTAAAAATTGAATACCAACCATATCATTCGTAAAACTCGATTCGACATCATTTAGAGCTCTAATAATTTTGGTGGCTAGCAACTCTTGCTCCTCTTCCCAGTCCTCTCCTTTTTACTCTTCATCAAATTTGTCATTCAATTCCAGATAAACTTCTGGAAAAGCTTTAGCCAGCTCTGAAGCCCTCGTATCATTCTCTCCAACAGTCAATCCACAAATCCTAGCCTCGCTGGAGGTGTCGCTATCTTCCTCACCGTGAATCAAACCAATGATTGAGCCATGTATCATATTCATTGCCATTATCGTTTTCGTAGGAGGAACTTGAAAAACCTCGAATGAAACAAATCTTATCATATCTACGGCTTATCAGTAAACCTTGAATGATGGATGTAGTGAAAACTTACTTCATACTCTGAAGTAAGATATCCATATGTGCCTGCCAATATTATTTCCATGGATGTTTATCCTCAGGAGAAAGCTTTGTAAGACCCAAATCAGAGGATTTTTCTGACAACCTGTGATAGAGTCCCTTTTCCATCTAGAGTGGGTTGGGTAGGCTTCTCCTCAAACTCAATATCTGAATCGATACCTTTGGCCAGCACTTGGCTTCCACCTTACACTAATTGGTAAAACACACCAAATTAAGCCTTGTCTTATTTCTCTCATTTTCCTTATTCTTCTTGTGTAGAGGAACTACCTATTGTTATGAAGAAGATAGAGACTCTTACCGTGAGATTGTTCTGTTATCTAATAATGTTAAGAACTCAATAAAAAGACAAAATGATTTCCTATCCTTGGCTTAAGAAATGAAAATTTTCTTTTGTACCTCTATGTCGATGGGTAAATGCGATGGTTGTTTCTAGCAGGTCCATGGTTCACTCTTTGGCCCATTATTTCCAATTTGAACAATCAATAAACTAATACTTAAAAATATTGAAACTCTTATCCTAGGTTGCAATTTAAATAAGCCCCGAAGAGGAGTTTATCTGCCATCTTGGGGATTAGTTGGAGCTAACTCTTGGCACCTTAGATGAGCTCCTCGACCTATCCACAGGCAATCCGTTTCTCGATCGTCTCCCAATCTTCTTCTTCCTGGTAGACCTTCATATGATGGTTGGTGAAGGCCTCCACATGCCTCCTATAGGGGACATTCTCTGGAATTATCTTGATTTCATTTAGGGTTTTTTGTAGAGAGAAATGAGCACTTCCCTCGCATTGGGAACCACCTTGAGGCCAACTATGCTCGTGGTTTCCTTCACCTTGGCCAATAATGGCCCTGCGAATCTCCGTAGAAACATCTTCCTTGCGCTTCTATTATTGCTCATGCTTGCTCTCCAGTTAGTATCCCACCTAGCCTCTTAAGGATCCTTTAAAGCACAAAACACGTTAAATACCACTTCTTTATCTAGTAGACAAAATGCATGTTTCAGGTTTTTATTAGAATTCACATACCCACTCTATGGGGAAAAGGTAAATTCAAACGTTGTTGAACATGGAGGTTAGGTCATATTCTCTTTTCTTTCCATTCAAGGGGAGGGAACAACTAGTTCTCCAACTGGAGCTTGATCTATAACGTGTTCAACTGTCTCTACTCATGTTTGCTTTACTCCTTTCTTCTCTCCTTACAGTTGAGCGACTTCACTCTTTAGGGTCTATTTTTTTCTCTGTTTTGCAGGTCATCATGGTGTTCCATAAATTTTCTTGTTCTTGCAAGTTGTTGTCCTTTGTCTAATGTCTGTCATCAACTCCAATGGAATATGACATGGTAGATCATATGCCAAAGAGGAAGAAAACTTGGCTAGAATACTCGTTTCAGAGGGAAAACTTTGCAGCAAGAAAAGAAGACGAATAAAAAAAGTAGCAGCAGTCAAACAAACGATGATCTTCCATGCGTACGTTTTTTACTCGCCAAAGGAGGATGAAAATGGGTCACTCGGATTGGCCTGCATGAATAATGTTTGGATATAAAAATCCTTTAGAGAGAATACCTTCGGCCTAAAAATAAATCATTGGCATATATCCTGATATACTGTTGGTGTATCTGTAGTAGTATAAACTAGCAATTGCATCGAGAGGTGCAAAGGAATGTCGATAGGAGGAGTGGGGGAATGTGGAAGCTAATAATCAAGCGAAATATATGAACAATAAAATATAATAAAAATTTGAGTCTCTATGTATCTGTTAAAGAGTGTAGCACAAGGGAAAATTTAAGAAGAAAGTTACATTAACATAAATGTCTTAGAACAATTGCAATACTTGCAGGCGCAAGGTACATAGCAGAGGAGTTCAATTTATTTGGGGTTTTTTAAAATGACATGAAATAAATTGTTGATTTTTAATTTACCTTGGTCAAGTGGTTTCTCATGGGTTGGTCTTTACCTAGGGAAAAGTTTCCAAAATCATTATTTTCCTAAGTGTGACTTCATAAAGTGAAAGTGACTTTATAAGTGGTAAAATCAATGTTAAATTACAAAGTGAAAAGTGGTTTTAGACATAAAGTACAATGTGGGTACTTTATTTAATGGGTGAGTTAAAAAATAGAAAGTGAGAATTAAATGCACATTTATTCTCATCCCTTGATCTAAATAAATCTAAGCCATTAGATCTTAGGGCTGCCCAAAACTCATTTAGGGAAACAAAAGGGGGGAAAGAAAAGAGTGATTGCATTCATTCTTCATGCGCAGATTGGAGAAAGGAGGCTGAGAGCTGGAGAAAAGTTCTGAAGGAGAAATTTGTTGCAGCAAGCTGAAGGAGTGATTTATGGGAAAAGTTGGGCATGGAAATCAAGGCATAGAAGACAGCAAAAGGTACAATACGAACAACATTGAATGTTGTGAGCTGCACGCCGTTCGAGAGAAGTTTTTGAAAAAAATTGAAAAAAAATCGTACAGTGGTACGGAAATCCTCATATTCCGTACAGTACAGTCTGTATAGTCGTATCCGTACAGTACATATTTTCAGCTTCAAGTGGGCACGGAAATCAAGGCAAAGTGGGCACGGTTTTCAAGGAGTTTTGCGCTGAAGAGATAAGTTGTATTTTGTTGTTTTGTTTTGTCTGCAAATGTATTTTTCCTTAACTTGAAAGATAAATAAATTTGAAAAGCTCTCTAACAGGTTTTCCCCAAAGAATATTGAAGGGGTTTTACCTGAGTCTAAGTTGATCAAAAATCTGTGTGTATTTTTATGTGTGTTGCTGGTCTCGTTATGCCCATATTTATTTTCAGCATGTGTTGACAGTCCCATGTGGTTTAATCTAAAAATTTCATTTCCAGAATTCTTGTAGAAATTTTGAATAATAAACACTTATTCACAGAGATTATCACGATTATACACTATTGCGGAATACATGCACAATACATAACCTCCTCTACGTTGATCATCAATTTAGCAGCATTAAAAACAATGAAACATCAATCGCATGCACACATTAACACAGTATGTAACCTGGGGAAAGCATAAAGCTGAAAACCCCGCACTATCTGTATATTATAATGATAGATAACATGTAACAATACATAGTACAATACTCCTCTCAAGTACTCAGTACTATCTCCACTTGTTACACACAAACTAGCTCAGCTCTGATGCCTCAAATCTCCTCCACTGTTTGCCTGCCTCCACTGCGCAATCCTGCATGAGAATAGATCACTCTGTGAAATCGAATTCCCTTGGTTATACTACGCAAGCCTCATGGGCAATCTCCATCCATGCATGTGCAAATCTCATGCACAACTATAGTCACAACTGATAGCAATCTCAACCTCTAACACCTGTCTCCACTGAACTGTCCATGCACTGAGTTAACTGATGTATTCTTCAGTTGCTTTAAGAGTTAATAATTAGTGAATTAATTAATAATTAATTCACACAACTCATCACTAGTGTATTCTTTAGTTAGACTAAAATACAACTAGTTCAACAAAGTCAAACTGAACACAACTCCATCAACTCCTCAATCAACTCCACCAAACTCAACCACATGAGTTCTAACTGAAGTCCACCATGCAATAGCTAAACCGACCCACAAGAAAAGCGTATTTCCTTCTGACAGTTGCATGTGCCACATCTGTAGCTCAAACTGAAGTGCTCCAAGAGGATAAGATAATGTTTATAGTCCAAATATTATTAAGAGCTAATAATATTCGACTGTTCTATTTTTAGCCTAGTAGTCTAAAAATAGAAACCGCCCATAAGTCTAAAAATAGAAGTCCATCTATTTTTACCAACATGACCAATCATCGACAAATAGCATCCTGCAACTCATAGACCATGATCCATATGTCTAAAAATAGACATAGTCTAAAAATATACTTTGCACCAAAAATAGCCTGCGGGCCCACTTAGTGAGGGCGACTTCTTTTCACTAAGCTCCATCATCTTGTTGCATTTTCAACACTCCCTCTAAACAAGATATGGATTATCTGCAACCCCTATCCTGCAACTCTGTAATGTTCTGCATGCAACACATTTTCCTGGTCCACTTGCTCCAACAACACTTGGAACAAAAACACTCCCAACTGACCACTCTGTTGGGCTAGGAACATACTCTGATGCTGAAGCTCTACCTACTGCTGACAAGTGCTCCCTCTCTAACATCTGCGCTATTGCAACATCTCCAAGCATCTCGCACCATTGCACACCTCTCTGTGCCACCTAGCACTATGCAAAACACTTGTGCCTCTCGCATTGCTACAGCCTGCTAGCTATGAAATGTCCTGGGATTCCCTGCACTGTCGCTCTCTCTGCCGCTCCATCCGCAACTGTCTCTACCCAATCAGCCAGTTCCTGCTACTCCACATCGGGGTTCCCGTAGCAAGGTCTCATCCAAGAGGTTGGGTACCTCAAGGATCCTGCCCCTCCTCCTTGGGACGATCACTCTATATCGCCCCACCTCCTACCTGGAGGTATGGCTGCATGTGATCACTCAGCCCACCTGGCTCGAAGTTTCCCCCTAATGGAGGTCTCTGCATGAGTAGATGTCTCTACTCGATCTCCTCTCAGCTTCCCTTGTTGTGGCTGCTCCACAACCTCCTGAAGCTGCTGCACCAGTCGTGGCTCCTCCACAATCGTTTGAGACTTCTTCTGGCTCTGCATGTTGAGAGGTAATATACGCTCCCTCTCAACCACCAAGTATCCATCAGTTGCCTCGCTGCTCAAGGCTTTGCATGCATCTTTAACCTCAAGAGCATACAGGTTCTTGACCCGTGAACTAATCTGCTTCACCTGTCTAGTGATGATGTGTCTAAGGAAAACCTTTCCCTTACTGAAGACTACATCATAGCCTCTGTCTTCCAGCATCGCGATCGACACCAAGTTTCTCTTCAGTCCTGGTATATACTTGACATCAGTCAAGGTAAGGCAAGCTCCATGCTCCCTCTGAAAAATAACCGTGCATATACCTGAGACACTATACTTCTCATCATTACCCATTGTTATGAGTATCTGGATATCTTTCTCCTCCAAAGTACTGAACAAACTCTTGTCATCGGTCATGTGGAAAGAAGCTCCACTGTCAAGAAACCAACCACTTCCCACCATGGATGAAACCATGCATGCAAAGAGTGTGAAATCCAACTCAAACTGTGAAGCAAGTGCCTCACCTTCAGATCCTTCCCCGGATCCCTTCTTGGACTTCTTCTTTGGGCAATTAGTAGCATAATGGCCCAACTCATGACAACGAAAGCATCTCACCTTCGACTTGTCAACCTTCTTCCCATCATTGGAAGAACTGGATTCGGAAAGAGAACCCTTCTCCTTCCCCTTCTTTGCTTTGGCAGCCAAAGCGCAATTTTCTTGATCATATGCCTTTGATGAAGATCAGTCCCTGGTATTCTGCCTGATCTCCTCTTGCACAAGATCTGACCAAAGTCTCTCCCATCCTGGCAATTTCTCCCGACCATTGACAGAGTCCTGATAGGAATGCCAACTCTTCGGAAGACCAAGGAGAGCCAAGCTCACCAAGTCCTCATCATCGACAGTCACCTCCACACTTCCCAGCTCATCCCTGCATTGGGTGAACTTTGTGAGATACTTGGGCATACTGTCTCCATTCTCACACTTAATGTTTCTGAGTTTATCCTTGAGTGCTAATTTCCTCTGGTCGCTCTTGCTTTGGAATAGATGTATCAACGCTTTCCACATCAAATATGGAGAAGCCTTTCCATGCAGGCTAGACACAATGTGATCCTTCATGCCCTCCAACAGAATCCTTCGACACTTTGTTGTCTTATTTTGCCAAGCCTCAACGTGAGCAGCATCAGTAGGCTTTGGGACCTCAGCCTCTATGAACTCCTTCAGCCCATTGTCATCTAACACCACCTCCATCCTGTCTTTCCATGCAATATAATTTGAGCTGACTTCAAGAGCATACTCCAATCGCAATCCTTTGAAAGACATTTCAACTTCAACACCAAGAAAACACTGCTGCAAATTCGAATTCCACCAGCTCAAAACTCAACCGCTTCTGATCTAAAATTCGTGAGAACAAATTATTTCTCGTACAGAGATTGACTGTATGGGCATTCACCGAATATCTCACCTTCCAAAAGAAGGATGAATCCAGAGGCTACCTGGCCCGATTACAGACTCTGCTTGAAGAAATAAAGTGTAATCACTTTCTGAATAATAGATCTGATGATCAACTTCGCTCTGATACCATGTAGAAATTTTGAATAATAAACACTTATTCATAGAGATTATCCCGATTATACACTATTGCGGAATACATGCACAATACATAACCTCCTCTAAGTTGATCATTAATTTAGCAACATTAAAAACAATGAAACATCAATCGCATGCACACATTAACACAGTATGTAACCCGGGGAAAGCATACACCTAAAAAACCCACACTATCTGTATATTATAATGATATAGAACATGTAACAATACATAGTACAATACTCCTCTCAAGTACTCAGTATTATCTCCACCTGTTACACACAAACTAGCTTAGATCTGATGCCTCAAATCTCCTCCACTGTTTGCCTGCCTCCACTGCGCAATACTGCATGAGAATAGATCACTCTGTGAAATCGAATTCCCTTGGTTATACTACGCAAGCCTCATGGGCAATCTCCATCCATGCATGTGCAAATCTCATGCACAACTATAGTCACAACTGATAACAATCTCAACCTCTAACACCTGTCTCCATTGAACTGTCCATGCACTGAGTTAACTGATGTATTCTTTAGTTGCTTTATGAGTTAATAATTAGTGAATTAATTAATAATTAATTCACACAACTCATCACTAGTGTATTCTTTAGTTAGACTGAAATACAACTAGTTCAACCAAGTCAAACTGAACACAACTCCATCAACTCCTCAATCAACTCCACCAAACTCAACCACATGAGTTCTAACTTAAGTCCACCATGCAATAGCTCAACTGACCCACAAGAAAAGCGTATTTCCTTCTGACAGCTGCATGTGCCACATCTGTAGCTCAAACTGAAGTGCTCCAAGAGGATAAGATAATGTTTATAGTCCAAATATTATTAAGAGCTAATAATATTCGACTGTTCTATTTTTAGCCTGGCAGTCTAAAAATAGAAACCGCCCATATGTCTAAAAATAGAAGTCCATCTATTTTTTCCAACATGACCAATCATCCACAAATAGCATCCTGCAACTCATATACCATGATCCATATGTCTAAAAATAGCCTGCGGGCCCACTTAGTGAAGGCGACTTCTTTTCACTAAGCTCCATCATCTTGTTGCATTTTCAACAATTCTATATCTTGAATGTATGTTTATGGGAAAGGGCATTTAATTAAATGGGAGTGATAAGGTGAAATTAAAACCAGGTTGGGATTGCAAAAAAGAAAAATCTCATCAAATTTCAACATGGTATCAGAGCTACAGGCTGAAAATTGCAGTTTGAACAGCAGACAGTAGTTTAGGACAACAAACAGTGGTTTGGAAAACAAACTGAATTTTTTGACAGCAAACTGATATTTTGGGACAGCAGTGTGAAATTTACACAGACTGAACTTTTGGGACAACAAGGAGTTCTGGAAAGTTCATTTCTCCATTTTCTTGGTTTTGTAAATTTTGGACAGCAGTCATGGCCATGTTCTTAAGGATAGAGGACAAACTGGATGGGATATCCAACTATGTCATTTGGAAGGACATAATTCAAACAATGTTTGAGGAGGCAATAGTTTGGGACATAGTGTGCCAAGTGCTTGTACCTCCTACTGCTGTAGATGAACTTGCTGAAATCAAAAAAAATAATGCAAAGGAAAAAAGGATTTTGATGGACAGTCTAAAGGATCATGTGGTTCCTCAGATGAGAGGAAACACATATGCATATCACATGTGGATAGATCTAACCACTCCCTATCAGAGTACCAATGAGAGCACGAAGATGGTACTTAAAGAAAACTGAAGAACATTAGGATGACAAAGGCTAAAAGTGTAGCTCATTATCTTGGCAGGGTCAAACAGGTAAGTAATGATTTGACTACTATTGGTGAGGCAGTTCCACCCACAGAGTTAGTCAGGATAGTTGTAACAGGACTTCCTAAGTCTTGGGAGGTCTTTGGAGATGTTACCTCTAGGAAGAATCTTCCCAGTTGGGACAAATTCTGGGATGATTCTGTGCAGCATGAGATACGAAAGATTGGCAGTGGTGGGGTGAAGATAGCAGATGAGGAGGATGTAGCGTTGACAGCCAGGGGGAAGAACAAAGGGAAGGCCAAAAAAGGAGCCTCATCATATGGGGCTAAGGGAAAGGAGAAGAAGAAGAAGAAAGACATGGATATGTCAAAAGTCAAATGCTGTGAATGTTAGAAGATGGGACACTATGTTGTTACATGTCCTGAGAGGAAGAACAAGGGGAAGAAGGGTATTATAGCTTCAGCAGAGGTGGAGCAGTTTGCTTCACGGTTTAACCAGGAATTTGCATTTATTACTTCCAAATTTAGTAGGAGTACATCATCTGATGTGTGGTACATAGAGAGCAAGGCTTCCTCCCATATGACAGGTGCACGGAAGTTCTTTTCAGAGCTTGCAGAGAAGGCACTTGATATTGAGATTGTACTAGGAGATGACCACACTGTGAGGGTTGTTGGTGTGCGGAATGTGACCTTTGAGAGGGAGTCTTTGCCTTCTTTGAAGGTCATGGATGTTTTGTATGTTTTGGGGATGAATAAGAACTTGATTTGAGTGTCTACTATAGAGGAGAAGGGGTTTGACGTCACTTTCTCAGGGGGCAGGTATTGATGCATCCCAGGGGAGCTTCCATCACGTCAACCAAAGTGATTGGATTCCGCTCTGGGAAACTATGCAGGTTCACTTTTTAGTCAACAGGAGCATTAGTGGGTAGCACATCTGGTAGCACTCACACTAGTACCACTAGCAGTAGAGACTTGTGCGAATTATGGCACCGAAGGATGGCGCATATGCATCATGGAGCTTTGAGAGTACTGAGGGAGATCACTACTGGAGTTCCTGATTTCATTGTTGAACATTATGACGTCTACAGAGGGTGTGCTTTGGGAAAGTACACCAAGTTCCCATTTCCAGTGAGCGACAACAGACTTACAGGTATACTAGACTTGATTCATACCTATGTTAGTGGACGTATGTCTCATGTGTCTTTGGGTGGTTATGAGTATTATGTTATATTCGTTTATGACTACTCTAGGAGGACTTGGATATATTTCCTGAAGACCAAGGGTAATGTTTTCAGTCGCTTTAAATATTTCAAAGCTCTTGTGGAAAAGCAGGCATGTAGGAAGATCCAAGTGATGAGGTCAGACAATGTTGGTGAGTACACCAATGGTGGGTTTTCTGACTTTTATGCACAAGAGTATATTAGGAAAGAGTTCATTGTTCCTTACAACCTCCAGCAGAATGGGGTGTCTAAAAGGAAGAACAGAGCTATTGTTGGGGCTGCTAGAGCGATGATTCATGATGAGGGGTTGCCTTTGTTTTTGTGGGTTGAGGCCTGCAATACCGTTGTTTATCTTCAAAACAGGAGTCCTCACAGAGTATTAGGGAATATGACTTCGGAGGGGGCTTTCACCAGAGAGAAGCCTCATGTGGCACATCTTCGTATCTTTGGATGTCTCACATATTCTTATATCCCCAAGGAGTAGAGGACGAAGCTAGAACCCATGGCAGAGAAGGGTATCTTTATGGGTTACAATGATACTTTTAAGGCCTATCGGATCTTCATTCCTTCTAAACGGAGAATGATGATTAGAAGGGATGTGAAGTTCTAGGAGGAGAGGGCCTATCGAGATCATGGGAGTGTGATGAGAGATTCATCAACTTCTCCTCAGCATGGAGGTTAGGTACAAGGAGTAGGACCTCAGGGTTCTGGATCGATTGGTACAAGAGGTACTTCAGTGTCAGTGACACCTGGGGCACCAGTGGCGAGTTCACTGAGCACTTCTTTAGGGAGTCCACTGGTATAGAGTTCACATGGAACTTTAGCTGACACAAGCACAGGTTCCAGTACAGGTTCTTCGAGGCCAGGTGCTGATACAAGAACACCAGGGTCAGTTGGCAGACCTTCAAGTTCACCAAGCTGGGGGGCAGAGGATGAGGTTCCACCTGGGGAAGCTTCTTGAGGGAAGAGCAAGCCCAAGTGACTTCAATACACCTTGAAGGAAGTGGAGTTCGTTGGTCCTCTGAAGAGCGTGAACAGGGAGAGTGTGCCACCTGAGCATTTTTGCAGTTATGTAGCCAAGGCTACCAGCATTGTTGACTCTGAGCCTACTAGCTATGAGGAGGCTGCAAACCAGGAGGTATGGAGAGAGGCTATGGTGAAGGAGTATTCCTTTATCATTAAGAACAATGTCTGGGAAGTGGGGCCTAGGCCTGAGGGCAAGTCAGTTGTGACTTCCAGGTGGCTCTATAAGATCAAGCATGTTGCAGATGGAAGCATTAAGAATTTTAAGGCAAGGTTTGTGGCTAGAGGGTTTAAACAAATAGAGGGAGTTGACTATGATGAGACCTTCACTCATGTAGCTCGGTACACTTCTATCTGGTCCCTTGTTTCTATCGCTGCAGAAATGGGTTGGAAGATCCATCAGATGGATGTGAAGACCGCATTTCTGAACAGATTTATAGAGGAGGAGGTGTATGTTGAGTAGCCACAGGGCTTTGAGGTACTTGGGTGGGAGACCCATGTATGCCAGTTGAGGTGAGCACTCTATGGACTTAAGCAAGCTCCAAGAGCTTAGTATTCGAGGATTGTTACTTACTTGTAGCATATGGGTTTCACGAAGAGTGATGCAGATCCAAACCTATACTACATTATTGTAGGAGATGATCCGCTCATTCTTTTGTTGTATGTTGATGACTTGTTCATTACTGGGGGAAAAGAGACTGATTAGTGGTTGCAAGGAGGATCTTGCTATGGAGTTCAAGATGAAGGACATTGGGCTGATGCATTACTTTTTGGGGCTTGAGGTGTGGCATGAGGAGGGGCATATATTTCTGAGGCAGGGGCAGTATGTTGTGGATGTGTTGAGCAGATTTCACATGGTAGATTGTAGACCCATGTCTACACCTATGATCACCAACTACAAGAAGCTTCATGCTTTAGATCCTAGTTTGGTGGATCCCAAATTATATAGGCAGCTTATTGGGTCCTTGATGTATCTGATCAACACTAGGTCAGATATATGCTTTGCAGTGAACACACTTAGTCAATTTATGGTTGAGCCCAGGAAGGTGCACTGGGTAGATGTAAAGCACATTCTTCGTTACATGCAAGGGACTATTGATTATGGTCTGGAATATAGGAGGGGAGATGGAGTGAGTTGGTAGGTTGCAAAAATTCAGATTGGGCAGGTTGTGCTTCTAATAGGAAAAACACTTCAAGGTGTTGCTTCGGATTGGGTTTGTTAGTTGTGTTGTGGTTCAGTCGAAAGCAAAAGTCAGTTGCTTTGGGATCTTTTGAGGCTGAGTATATGGCTACAAGTCAGGCTAGTTGTGAGGCCATTTGGCTTCGCAAGTTGTTGTATGGCCTATTTGATCGGGATTTGAGACTGACGGTTATTCATTGTGATAATCAGAGTTGCATTAAACTCATGGAGAATCCAGTGTTTCATGACAGATCAAAACACATTGACATCAAATATCATTTCATCAAGGACTATGTTCAGAAGGGGGTAGTGAAGCTGGAGTATATATCAACAAATGAGTAGGTGGTCGATGTTCTCACAAAGTCCTTGCCAATAGGAAAGCATGTCCATTTCAGGGACAAAATGGGTGTGGTGAGAAACACTTTCCTCGGTAAGAGGGAGTGTTGATTTTTAATGTACCGTGGACAAGTGGTTTCCCATGGGTTAGTCTCTACCTAGGGAAAAGTGTCCAAAATAATTATTTTCTAAGTGTGACTTTATAAAGTGAAAGTGACTTTATAAGTGGTAAAGTCAATGTTAAATTATAAAGTGAAAATTGACTTTAGACATAAAGTATAATGTGGGTACTTTATTTAATGGGTGAGTTAAAAAATAGAAAGTAAGAATTAAATTCACATTTATTCTCATCCCTTGATCTAAATGAATCCGAGCCATTAGATATTAGGGTTGCCCAAAAGTCATTTAGGGAAACAAAAGGGGGGAAATAAAAGAGAGATTGCATTCATTCTTCATGAGTAGATTGCAGAAAGGAGGCTGAGAGCTGGAGAAAAGTTTTGAAGGAGAAATTTGTTGCAGCAAGATAAAGGAGGATTTCTAGGCAAAGATGGGCATGGAAATTAAGGTATAGAAGAGAACATAAGGTACAATATGAATAGCATCGAATGCTATGAACTACACGTCGTTTGAGAGAATTTTTTTAAAAAAAATGAAAAAAAATCCGTACATTCCGTACAGTCTTATCCATACAGCAGATATTTTAAGCTTCAAGTGGGCATGGAAATCGAGGCAAAGTGGGCATAGTTTTCAAGGAGTTTTGGGTTGAAGAGATAAGTTGTATTTTGCTATTTTGTTTTGTCTCCAAATGCATTTTTCCTGAACTTGAAAGATAAACAAATTTGAAGAGCTCTCTAACAGGTTTTCCTCGGAGAAGATTGAAGGGGTTTTGCATGGGTCTAAGTTGACCAAAAATCTGTGTGTATTTTTATGTGTGTTGCTGGTCTGGTTATGTCCATATTTATTTTCAGCGTGTGTTGATAGTCCCATGTGTTTTATTCTAAAAATTTCATTTCCAGAATTCTATATGTTGAATGTATGTTTATGGGAAAGGGCATTTAACTGAATGGGAGTGATAAGGTGAAATTAAAACCAGGTTGGGATTGCAGGAAACCTTTTTTTTGTCATCAAATTTCAACGTAAATTTTGAACATAAATGAGATTGCATAAGGGTTGGACAGAGGCATTCATTACCATTGAAATGTACGTTTTAATAGAAAGGGTGAAAATAAAATTATGACATTTGATATTTGTGGAGATGTCTCTTACATATTCTAGCTCGCTTGAAATGAGACAAGGGTCCTTTGTTGTTACACCCAAGATTTTAGTTGTAGCATTATCGAAAGCAACGACATTTTCCAGATGGAAATTGTGGTCATGCAATTCAAGATATAGTACATCGCAGTAGTCACATTCAAGGAAGGAATTGTTGCATTTCATGCAATGTCACATATTTTTGGATTGTTGCGCAACCTTTTTCATGCATTACATCCCATTTATGCTAAGGGGGCATGCAAGGGCGTAAAAACATTCCATGGAAATTTTTGTAGTTGTACCATAGATGACAATCCATGAAGCTCTCTCTAAGAAGGACGTAACAACAAGTTCAAATATTATTTTTGTTTTGAGGGGCTTGCTAGAGACGCTTGTGTGTTTTTTGACTTAGTGAAAGTTGGAATGAACTGAAACCTGTTTCCTGAAACCATTATTGGAGATAACGTGTTTCAGAAATATCTGGGTGTATAAGAAGGAAAATGGAGGCAGTAGTTCCAATAGTCCTTCCATTGAACTTGAAAACATGACCCCCTTTGATTGCAAGGATTAGACTGGTTTTCGAAGTGCATAAGTCAAAAAATCATCGGATTCAGCATAAGGTGACATTGATGCTAAAACCTTACATGTCACACAAGATGAGAGTTTTTTTGGAAGTTTTCGAGCCATCACACTAGCATATGATGGATGTAGGAGAAATCAAGCTAACAAGACCAATAACGTCAACAATTGAGTTGATAGTTGCAATGTTGAATGAACTTTTTTCCATGAAATGAAAGTAATGGGAAAGAATCGATTGATCATCGTGTATGCACTGAGACACAGTTAATGCAGAGAAAAGGATGAATTCGAATGGGATGTTTAAATGATTGTAGTTGGGAATACGATTATGAAGGCAACCTTATACTTTAGTCGTTGCGTACGTGTTGATTGAAATTTATCATTACAACATTTGGTTATGCTTGGAGTAATATCACTGGTGGAGAATTGCACAAACAAATAATTAAATAACCACAAAGTTTATACAATTCCTTATTTAATTCTTTGAGTATTGAGGAAATTATTTATTTATTATGTTGTCGTGTTGGGTAAGGAAAATTGTGAAGACAAAATGGATCATTTTTCACATAGTTGTTTTTACCAGTTGGGTCAATACAACTCAGAGGGTAAATTCAAAGAGCTAGATAAAGAATTGACCAGGTAGATATTGGATAGGGGAGATTGGAGCTCCTCAGTATCCTAGAGTGCACCTAAACTTGTCTAAAGAACGAGTTTGTCACTTCTTATCAATGATGGTCTTTGTATAAGACATGAAAATCCACATCCTGATAAACCTATCAACTACCATCAATACATTCTCATGTCCATTCTTGGTTGTTGATAAATATCCCACAAAGTCCATGGAAATACTTTCTTTAGGATGAGTGGGTACAAGTAAGGGATGGTATAGACTATATTTCATGTTACTAGGCTTGCTCGTATAACAAAACATACATTCTCTTATGAACCCAATTACTTCTTCTCACATTATAGACAAATATACATAACTCTATAAATTGGTCATTGTTTTCTCTACACCAAAATTACCTGCAACCTTGGAGGTTTGAGCCTTTCTGATTAGTTGTAGTTGTTGGACACCTAATCCTTTATGGGTTGGTGTAGAATGTGAACAGCCATGAGCGTCCAAGAGACCTTGGGATGTGGAACCCAACGGTCACACGAATGTACTATAAATGTATATCATTGCGAAATAATAGATGTACTATCCTACTTATCTTTAATATTTTTTTGCTGTCATGTGTGTGTTTAACATGGTATCAGAGCAGCTTTGGTTTTTGTGGTCTTTCTTTACCTATCAATTTTGCTGCATTTCTGGTCATCTTGCTACACTACATATATTATTGTTGTGTGACTGACATTATATCCATTAACTTT
Source organism: Pinus tabuliformis (assembly GCA_031772625.1). Taxonomy (NCBI): domain Eukaryota; kingdom Viridiplantae; phylum Streptophyta; class Pinopsida; order Pinales; family Pinaceae; genus Pinus; species Pinus tabuliformis. The sequence goes on along the minus strand of CM062817.1, from coordinate 1,838,447,566 downwards.
GTGTTATTAGTGTTGCACTTTTGAACGTCATCTCAGCTAAACTAAAGCTAAATTCTCTGCGCACACTTCCCCAAATAGAAAATGTGCGTTCCTCCTGCAAGAACGTAACTCTTGAATTTTAGATTACAGAAACATTGAAGTCTGACCACTGTGTTATTTGCAGTAGTCGTATTGGATTTTCTTGATTCAAATGTTCAACAATTTGTTCCAAAATGGATTCCAAAATTGTTGTACAAGGCTTCATGCATTGAATATGTTTGTATGCGTCAAGTCTACAGATTTGAGTTTCCTATGTTCTCTATTTCTCAGAGGTGTCTGACAATCCTTTGCATGACGTATATGTGCCTTCTCTACCACACTGCCGATCAGTTCTGACCTTCTGGTCCATATATTCTCCTATTTCATTGCTGTGCAGAGAAACTCTCCTTCACTTAGCGTTATTTGTGCCATTTCTATCCTGCCATTCTGAATGTGCTCAGTCATTTCACTCAGTCGTTTCTCTGTAATAATCTGCTCAAAAAAAAAAAACGCCATTCTGGTCAGTTTGTTAGGGCTGACACAACATTTTTGTACCTTCCTTGCACATACATTGCGATTCTAGAACTTAACTTGTAATCATCATATAGAGCTCCAAGATATGGATACACTCTGATAGATTATCACAGCACACAAAATTGAGGAGCAGAGCTTTTCAATCCTTCAATGAATATTTTTTACCGGTAAATGCCTGGAACTTTGGTTCTTCCTTTGGTACCTCCTATTTGACCTCCTTCACAGTTGCCTTAGAAGTATCAGAAGCATCAGCCGGAATATTACCCATGCCTGAGCCAAATACAAGCTTTCCTGATGGACGGCATTGTGAAGCGCCCAAAGAAGAACCAGGCCCTGATGTTTTATTGTTTGTAAGATGGGATATTGTTTCTGACCTCCCAGAGGAAGTCGATGGTTTCCCATCCAGACGCCTTCCAACTCCAGTAAAGGGACTAAATTTCGGTTCTGCCACATCTTTTGATTCCTCTTCAGATGCTGTTGTGCTTGCAGAAGGAGCAGGTTTGGCTGGAACTCTTTCTGGTTCTTTGTAATCAAGAGGAGGAGCAAAATCCACCTCACAATCTGTCTCAATAATAGTTATGACAGAAGCTGGTTTTGCCTCGACTATGTCTATATAGTATTTCTTGTTGTTATAAGCTACCATCACCTGTGGTCAAGCAGGAGAAGTTCCTCAAACTAGTCTCCAACACTGCTTTAGGATTAGATATGTCGAGAAAATCCTTTGTATGGGGCTGCAGTTTGACATATGTCCCTTTTGGAAGGGTGGCATTTTTCACTTCTACTGTATCACCCTTTGCTAAAAGCATATTTTCCATCATCCAATATGGCATATAAATCATGCCCTCCTCAGCAATAAACTCAAGTACTCCACAGTGTGATGTACGCTGTGTTACTGGAGTATGAAGCTCAAAAAGCATTGGATAATCTATGTGCAGAGATGCCAGACGATCAAGAGCTGACAGAGGCATTATAATTTTGTCACCAGTTTCCAGCTGAGGCTTATCAATAAAAGAAGCCGAAACAACGGAATTCGCATCTGTATTGCTAAGCTATCAGCAACCGTGTCGAAGCATAATGTTGGGTCATTATATTGAAAGAGAAACTTTGTAGCTAGAATGCAATGAAGGAGCAGCCTCGTGTTCCACTATCCAACATAGGACTGACTGTAATGTGGATGTCTTGTTGGGTTTCAACAACAACTTCCTTAGTCTATTCAAGTACAACGAAGCGACAGAATTTAAGTGTTTGCCTACGATGTGAAATTGCAAGAACAAACTTGCATAACTCATCCTTTACCAATCTCTCAATACTATTCCAAAAGTAGTCAGAATTTTCATGAAGGCCTACATCTCTAATGATTGTCACATTTATATGAGTATTGAGAGCAAATTGTTTTCTTTGAAGAAAGTGGCAAGTTCAGAGAATATTGGTTCGTACCCTTCAAAGCATTTATATATATGAGCATTCAGTCATGTCCATGACATGGTGCGATAGTTGTTGAAGTTTTGATAGCCATCATTTCTGCTTTGAAAGTGAATATGCTAGAGGATTTTTGGGAACGAAAGAGTTCAATGTTCATAAGCATTGGGAACTGTTTATATTCTTTAAAGTCGCAGTTATTTGGCATTGTGTGAGATATTCGTGCAACATTGTTATGAAATGGAGAAAATTGATGATGCATTATAGTTATTGAATAGTCTAATCTATTCCACTGTTGATGGGATGGTAAAAGTTAGTAAGGAAACTCTTTTTAACATTCAAACTTGCTTGCAACATACACAAGAGAAGATTGATTTTTTGCAGCTTGAATCTCAGCTATAGCAAGCAGAATTACAACAATGGAGTCGTCATTCTGAACCTGTTTCTGTTCAGAACATTGAGACAACAACCCATCAACAACAAGTCAATAATGTTACAGTTCATTCAGATTTAGTACCCAATGAAGCAGCAATTGTACATGCAGATGCAGAAATTTAGTCTGCACTTCCGAAGTCGGTCATCAGACCTTAGTATGATCCAGGTGGATATTGGTGGCCACCCGCCAAGTCCACTTGGACCCCCACCATTGTTTCTTTCAGCTTTTCAGTTTCCTTAATTGTAGCACAGTTTACTATTTTTAGCAATTTTTTGGGTCCTGAACTTCCGGAGCCGTTTTGAGGCCCTAAACGACGTTTTTTGAGAAAACTGGGAGCAAAATGAGTTATTGGATTGATGTTGCTCGATGTTGCTCTTCCCAAAGTTGTAGTTCTCGGATAGGTCTTTCTAACAAGATATTGTCCGCGTCAAATGGAGATCATATGCCAAAGTTACGACCCCGGGAAGTTGATGTACCAATTTACCCAAACGGGGCCCACAGTTTGGAGTTTCATCTTCTAGGGTTAGGTTTTTGGATGTTTAGGGTTTTCCATTGTTTCTCAACAATAAATAGGCCTTTGAGCCTCATTGTAACACAGTTCAGAGGCATGTAGCCACCACATCTCTTCTCAAAGATAAGCTACCATCACCCTAGTTGTTTATTTCCATTTTGTGTTTGTAAGCATATCTCAGTATTTTACATTAATGAAATGAAGTATTATTTCCGCCGCATCTTTGCGTTTATGGTTATCTAGGTAATTTGTTGCGTTCCTGTTTAAATCCGGATCAGTGGTGTCAGAGCGGTCTATTTTTTCTCTGTTTTTCTTTGCATGTCCCCAACGAGGTTGGGATATAAGGAATTAGGGCTTGAACTGGTCGAACCTTTGCAAGACCAGCCTCGCAAAACTCGACGGCTTCCCATGGCGGATGAAAAGAAAGACGAGGTAGCAGGAGATCCTATCAAAATCTTGCTCGAAGAAGCCCTCGCGACAAAGGAACGGATGATGGACAACTCTACCCAGATCCTTCAGCGGCTACCCAGGGGCGACGCATCGGCTTCCCACAGCTACTCTGGAAACGCCACACCGTTTAAGGTACAAGTTAATTTTGAAATCGCCATATTCAAGGGTCAGATAGACGCAAATGCCGTCGATAAATAGTTAAATCTATTAGAGGGTTATTTTTCTGTTCATGATTTTTCCAATCGGGAAAATATTATTTTTGCTCTTCTTAAAGTAGCCCCCCACGTCAAGGACTGGTGGGAAACCTACTTCGAGCAGAAGGATGAAAGTACCGGCTCACTATTTTCAGTCGCACCCATGTGGAAATCATTCCAGGATGCCATCAAGGAGCATTACTACCCTGTCGGAAGCTATGAGGATTAATACATAAAGTGGACCACGCTGCGGCAGCGAAGGGACCAAGACGTGCCAGAGTCTACCAATATTTTCCATACCCTTCGCACAAATTTGGGTATCAAGGATTCGGAGCAGCATTTGATACTCAAATACCACGGCTGCCTGCACAAGTACATCCAGGAAGAAATAGAATTCCTTAACATCTCCTGGCTTAGCACAGCATACCGATATGCTGTCAAGGTTGAGAAAAAGTTTAAGCAGAGGAAGCGAGACTTTGGTTCTGCGAATCCGAAGCAAGGGAAAGGTGCCCCCAAACCACAAAACAAAGGACAAAGCCAAGGCGGGGTGGCCCAAGACAACCCACCAAAGCTGCAAGCAAAGAACACCGCCGTGAAGCTCAAAAAGGACACGGGAAAATGGTGTGAGTTCCATAAGAGCTCCACTCACAACACAAGTGAGTGTCGGGCCAAGCAGTCACTGGTGGCTAAGCTAAAGGTTTCAGAATCAGAAGCCCAACACCACCGTTTCCACCACGAAGATCCAGAAGGAGGAACCCGAAGATCCAAAGGAGGAGGAGCGTCTCTTCCACTCCTAGATGTGGGTAAAGGGATCCCCGCTACAGTTCATTGTCGACAGCGGGAGCCAAAAGAACCTCATTTTGGCAGAGGTTGTGAAGTGGCTGGGCTTACCGACCACAGCACATCCACAACCGTACACCATCGGGTGGCTTCACCAAGGACGGGATCTTCGCGTGAGCCAGCAGTGTCGCCTTCCATACAACATCAAGCCCTTCACGGATGAGGTATTGTGTGACATTGCTCCCCTTGAAGTTTGTGATGTATTATTAGGACAACCATACTTGTGGAAGCGACATATTATGTATGAATCAAGGCCCTGTGCTTTATTATTACTTTGGGAAATAAGTTGTACAGGATACCGGAGGTAGCACCAGCTACCGCCATCTCTTTGGTTACTACAAAACAATGCAGTAAACTCATTTCCAAAACTAGGAAATTTGTTTTCCTAAAGATATGCCCTCAAGGAGTGGCCATGACCTCCAGAAAGGGCCCCTTCACACGACAACTACAGATGGACAAGGTCGTGGAGGAGTACAAGGGCATCTTCACCTCTCCCATCGGGGTTCCTCTACACTGTCAGGCCAAGCACTCCATCGATCTGACCCCAGGTGCGCTGCTGCCTAATGGACCAAGCTATCGATACTTTGTTCTAGAGAACGATGAAATCAAGAGGCCGATTTAGGAGCTGCTATAGAAAGGTCACATCCGTCTGAGTTCATCGCACTGTGGGATCCCGATCGTGTTAGTACAGAAGAAGGATGGGACTTGGAGACTCTGTATTGATTATCGGGCACTGAACAAGATCACTGTCCATAATGGGTACCCGATCCCACGGATTAATGATCTCCTGGACCAACTAAAGGGGGCAAAATATTTCAGCAAGATCGATTTGAAGTCAGGATATTACCAGGTACCAATCGAACCCTCTGATGTGTGGAAGACTGCCTCCAAAGCCAAGGAGGGCCTTTTCGAATGGTTGGTTTTGCCTTTCGGATTGACGAATGCTCCTGCAACCTTCATGAGGCTAATGGATGACATCTTGCGGCCATTCACGAACTCATTTATAGTGGTATACTTGGATGACATCCTGATCTTCAGCCAGAGTTGGGAAGAGCACCTCCACCACATTCGACAGGTTCTCCAAACACTGCGGCAACACAAGTTATGTGCCAACTTGGAGAAATGAACTTTTGGCATGACCCAGGTTTAGTATCTGGGATACATTATTGATGAACAGGGGGCGCATGTGGATCTAGCCAAGATCCAAGTCATTCGGGATTGGCCCTCTCCAACCACTCTAATGGAGCTCTACAGCTTTCTAGGTCTTGCCAACTTCTACCGCAGGTTCGTGTTGGGATTTTCTAATATCACTTGGCCCTTGAGTCAAGTCACCAAGGGAGGAGTGAAAGAAAAATTCTTTTGGTCTGAATCTCAACAGAAGGCATTCACAGAGTTGAAATATCACCTCTGCTCGGCACCAGTGCTTGTATTGTCAGACTTGCAACAACCATTTGAGGTCGAGACAGATGCCTCTGACTATGCTATTGGGGCAGTCCTTACTCAACACGATCATCCAGTGGCATATCACAGTGAGACACTTTCAAACACACTCCGGAAGTATCCCACTTATGACAAAGAGATGTATTCCATTCTGTAGGCCTGCCGACAATGGAAACATTACATTTTGGGGAAGGAAATGGTCATCCACACAGACCACCGACCCCTCCAGTTCATACAGACCCAAGGGAAATTGCAGAATGATGGCCATCAGAAGTGGTCCACATACCTGCGACAATTCCATTAGAATATCAAGTATAAGAAGGGCAGCACCAATAATGTTGCAGATTGCCTCAGTCTACCACTGATCATGTCATTAACCACCATGCTAAACTCTTATGGACACGAGACTTCTGATTGGCCACTTCTCTACAAAAGTGACCCAGAATTTGACCACACATACCAAACACTCTCGGAGGGTCGGCATGTTCCAGATTTTTACCTCCACGATGCCCTGTTATGCCACCAAGGTCACCTTTGTGTTCCTTCAAGCGAGCATGCCAAGATGATTTGGGAAGCACACTACAGTCGGGCTGCTGGGCATTTCGGGGTTGAGAAAATGGTGGCAGTAGTGCAGAAGTATTTCTATTGGCCGCATCTTTGACAGGATGTCGGGAAGTACATCAGATCATGCACTGCCTGTGCCATTTCCAAACAGACAGTCAAGAAGCAAGGCCTCTAGACCTCGCTACCTTCCCCTAGTCGACCTTGGGAATCCATCTCCATGGATTACATGTCAGGCCTTCCTTCCACTAAGCATGGAACCGACTATGTTTTTGTGGTCGTCAACAGGTTCTCGAAGATGGCCATTATGGCGACCTATAAGTAGAATATCACAACAGAAGCCACTACTAAACTCTTCTTTGAACGAGTGTGGGTACACTTTGGGATCCCACAGTCTATCATCTCAAATCGAGACAGTAGGTTCCTCAGTACATTTTGGTCCAATCTCTGGTCGATGCTGGACACCAAACTCACTAAGGCCACAGCCTTCCATCCTCAAACTGATGGCCAGAGCCTCCCCTATGTTTAGCACAGCTACAACCGGGCTCTCCACAGCTCGACTGGCCACAACCCTTTTCAGGTGGGCTTGGGATTCTAACCACTATGTCCCATTGATGTGGCCATGCCATTTGCAGCTACTCACGCAGATTCGACTCATGTCCAGTCCGAAACAGATAAGGCAAACAACTTCATTGAGCACATCCAACATATTTGCCAGCAAGTCATGACATTCTGGAGAAATCAAATTCCAAGTACAAGCAGCGACATGATCAACATCAAGTGCCACACAAGTTTCAGGTGGGCGACAAAGTCTAGTTGCATTTGCAAAAGGAACGCCTTACCGAAGCCTATCAGAAACTCAGACCACTCCGATATGGTCCTTACACCATTACCAAGGCTGTGGGAGATAATGCATTTGAGCTTAGCATTCCCCCATTCCTTGGCTTGCACCCAGTGTTCAATGTGGACTGCCTTCGGCCATACTTTCCACCATTACTAGACACATCCGACATTGTAGAATAGCTCACAACCATAGAGTTAAATCCAGATTGCATGGAACAAGTTGCAACTGATAGGATCATGGACACACAGATCAAGCACACTCACCAGTAGAACATCCAACTATATCGAGTTGTCAAAGCAGGCCAACTCCTTTACCAGGGCAAGTGGCTCACCAGAGACCAAGTTCAGCAGAAGTTTTCTCATCTCATGGAGGAACTCAACGCAATGGGGACCATTGCTTCCTAAGGGGGGAGGAATGATCCAGGTGGATATTGGTGGCCACCCTCCAAGTCCACTTGGACCCCCACCATTGTTTCTTTCAGCTTTTCAGTTTCCTTAATTTTAGCACAGTTTACTATTTTTAGCAGTTTTTTGAGTCCTGAACTTCTGGAGCCGTTTTGAGGCCCTAAATGACGTTTTTTGAGAAAACTGGGAGCAACATGGGTCCATGGTCCGATGTTGCTCTTTCTAAAGTTGTAATTCTCGGATAGATCTTTCTAAAGAGATATTGTACACGTCAAACGGAGATCGTATGCCAAAGTTACGACCCCAGGAAGTTGATGTACCAATTTACCCAAATGGGGCCCACAGTTTGGCATTTCATCTTCTAGGGTTAGGTTTTTGGACGTTTAGGGTTTCCATTGTTTCTCAACAATAAATAGGCATGTAGCCACCACATCTCTTCTCAGTGATAAGCTACCATCGCCCTAGCTATTTATTTCCATTTTCTGTTTGTAAGCATATCTCAATATTTTACATTAATGAAATGAAGTATTATTTCCGCTGCATCTTTGCGTTTATGGTTATCTATGTAATTTGTTGCGTTCCTGTTTAAATCCGAATCAGTGGTATCAGAGTAGTCTGTTTTTCTTTGCATGTCCTCGGTGAGGTCGGGATATAAGGAGTTAGGGCTTGAACTGGTAGAACCTTTGCATGACCAGCCTCACAAAACACGATGGCCTCCCATGGCGGATGAAAAGAAAGACGAGGGAGTAGGAGATCCTATCAAAATCTTGCTCAAAGAAGCCCTCGAGCGATAAAGGAACGCAATGATGGACAACTTTACGCAGATCCTTCAGCGGCTACCCAGGGGCGACGCATCGGCTTCCCACAGCTACTATGGAAATGCCACACCGTTTAAGGTACAAGTTAATTTTGAAATCCCCATATTCAAGGTTCAGATAGATGCAAATGTCGTCGATAAATGGTTGAATCTGCTAGAGCATTTTTTTTTGTTCATGATTTTTCCAGTCGGGAAAAGATTATTTTCGCTCTTCTCAAAGCAGCCCCCCATGTCAAGGACTAGTGGGAAACCTAATGCGAGCAGTAGCATGAAAGTACCGGCTCACTATTTTCAGCCGCACGCACCTGGAATTCATTCTGGGATGCCATCAAGGAGCAGTACTACCCTGTCGGAAGCTATGAGGATCAATACATAAAGTGGACCACGCTGCGGCAGGGAAGGGACCAAGACGTGCCGGAGTCTACCAATATATTCCATACCCTTCGCACAAAGTTGGGTATCAAGGATTCAAAGCAGCATCTGATACTCAAATACCATGGCTGCCTGCACAAGTACATCTAGGAAGAAATATAATTCCTGAACATCTCCTCGCTCGACACGGCATACCTGATATGTCATCAAGGTTGAGCAAAAGTTTAAGCAGAATAAGCGAGACTTTGGATCTGCGAATCCGAAGCAAGGGAAAGGTGCCCCCAAACCGCAGAACAAAGGACAAAGCCAAGGCGGGGTGGCCCATGACAACCCGCCAAAGCTACAAGCAAAGAACAGCGCCGCGAAGTCGAAAAAGGACATGGGAAAATGGTGTGAGTTCCATAAGAGCTCCACTCACAACACAAGTGAGTGTCGGGCCAAGCAGTCACTGGTGGCTAAGGTAAAGGTTTCAGAATCAGATGCATGTTCTGACTCTGAGTCAGAACCCGGCAAGGGGATTGACAAAGGGAAGCAGATTATCTATGCGGAGCCCAACGCCACCGTTGCCACCACGAAGATTTAGAAGGAGGAACCCGAAGATCCAGAGGAGGAAGAGCGTCTCTTCCACTCCCAGATGTGGGTAAAGGGATCCCCACTACAGTTCATTGTTGACAGCGGGAGCAAAGAGAACCTCATTTCGGCAGAGGTCGTGAAGCGGCTGGGCTTACCGACCACAGCACATCCACAACCATACACCATCGGGCAGCTTCACCAAGGACGGGATCTTCACGTGAGCCAGCAGTGTCACCTTCCATACAACATCAAGCCATTCATGGATGAGGTATTGTGTGACATTGCTCCCCTTGAAGTTTGTGATGTATTATTAGGACAACCATACTTGTGGAAGTGACATGCTGTGTATGAATCAAGGCCCCGTGCTGTTATTATTACTTTGGGAAATAAGTTGTACAGGATACAGGAGGTAGCACCGCCTACCGCCATCTCTTTGGTTACTGCAAAATAATGCAGTAAGCTCATTTCCAAAACCGAGAAATTTGTTTTCCTGATGATACGCCCTCAAGGAAAGAAGAAGACGGTGGCCACGACCTCCAGACAGGGCCCCTCCGCACAACAACTACAGATGGACAAGGTCGTGGAGGAGTACGAGGACATCTTCACCTCCCCCGCCGGGGTTCCTCTACACTGTCAAGTCAAGCACTCCATTGATCTAACCCCAGGTGTGCCGCTGCCTAATGGACCAATCTATCAGCGCTCCGTTCTGGAGAACGATGAAATCAAGAGGCAGATTCAGGAGCTGCTACAGAAAGGTCGCATCCGTTTGAGTTCATCACCCTGTGGGAGCCCGATCTTGTTGGTACAGAAGAAGGATGCGACTTGGAGACTCTGTATTGACTATCAGGCGTTGAACAAGATCACTGTCCGTAATAGGTACCCAATCCGATGGATTGATGACCTCCTAGACCAACTGAAGGGGGCAAAATATTTCAGCAAGATCGATTTGAAATCAGGATATCACCAGGTACCAATCGAACCCTCCGATGTGTTGAAGACTGCCTTCAAAGCCAAGGAGGACCTTTTCGAATGGTTGGTTATGCCTTTCGGATTGACGAATGCTCCTGCAACCTTCATGAGACTAATGGATGACATCTTGTATCCATTCACCAACTCATTTGTAGTGGTATACTTGGATGACATCCTAATCTTCAGCTAGATTTGGGAAGAGCACCTCCACCACATCCAACAAGTTCTCCAAACACTGCGGCAACACAAGTTGTGTGCCAACTTGGAAAAATGCACTTTTGGCATGACCCAGGTTCAGTATATGGGATACATTATTGATGAAAAGGGGGTGCATGTCGATCCAGCCAAGATCCAAGTCATTCGGGATTGGGCCTCTCCAAACACTCTAACGGAGCTCTGCAGCTTTCTAGGGCTTGCCAACTTCTACCGCAGGTTCATGTTGGGATTTTCTCATATCATTTGGCCCTTGAGTCAAGTCACCAAGGGAGGAGCGAAAGCAAAATTCGTTTGCTCTGAATCTCAACAGAATGCATTCATAGAGTTGAAATATCGCCTCTGCTCGGCACCAATGCTCGCATTGCCAGACTTGCAACAGCCATTTTAGGTCGAGACAGATGCCTCTGACTATGCTATTGGGGTAGTCCTTACTCAACACGGGCATCCAATGGCATATCACAGTGAGACACTTTCAGACACAGTCCGGAAGTATCCCACTTATGACAAAGAGATGTATTCCATTGTGCAGGCCTACCGACAATGGAAACATTACATTTTAGGGAAGGAAACGGTCATCCACATAGACCACCGACCCCTCCAGTTCATACAGACCCAAGGGAAATTGCAGAATGATCGCCATCAGAAGTGGTCCACATACCTACAACAGTTCCATTTGAATATCAAGTATAAGAAGGGCAGCACCAATAATGTTGCAGATTGCCTCAGTCGACCACCAATCATGTCATTAACCACCGTGCTCAACTCTTGTGGGCACGAGACTTCTGATTGGCCACTTCTCTACAAAACCAACCCAGAATTTGGCCACACATACCAAACACTCTTGGAGGTTCGGCATGTTCTAGATTTTCACCTCCAGGGTGCCCTGTTATGCCACCTGGGTCACCTTTGTGTTCCTTCAAGCGAGCATGCCAAGATGATTTAGGAAGCACACTACAGTCGGGCTGCTGCACATTTCGGGGTTGAGAAACTGGTGGCAGTACTGCAGAAGTATTTCTATTGGCCGCATCATCAACAGGATGTCGGGAAGTACATCAGATCATGCACTGCCTGCGTCATTGCCAAACTGACAGACAAGAAGCAAGGCCTCTATACCCCGCTGCCTACCCCTAGTCAACCTTGGGAATCCATCTACATGGATTACATGTCAGGCCTTCCTTCCACTAAGCATGGAAACGACTATGTTTTTGTGGTCGTCGACAGGTTCTCGAAGATGGCCATTATTTCGGCCTGTAAGAAGAATATCACAGCAAAAGCCACTGCTAAACACTTCTTTGAACGAGTGTGGGTACACTTTGGGATCCCACAGTCTATCATCTCAGATCGACACAGTAGGTTCCTCAATACATTTTGGTCCAGTCTCTGGTCGATGCTGGACCCCAAACTCACTAAGTCCACAGCCTTCCATCCTCAAACTGATGGCCAGACAGAGGTTGTCAACAGGATCATTGTACACATTCTGCGCATGTACAAATCAAAGCATCCACGCACATGGGATGAGAGCCTCCCCTATGTTCAGCACAGCTACAACCAGGCTCTCCACAGCTCAACTGGCCACTGCCCTTTTTAGGTGGGTTTGGGATTCCAACCACTATGTCTGATTGATGTGGCCATGCCATTTGCAGCTACTCACGCGAATTCGGCTCATGTCCAGTCCGAATCAGATAAGGCAAACAACTTCATTGAGCACATCCAATATATTCGCCAGCAAGTCCATGACATTCTAGAGAAATCAAATGCCAAGTACAAGCAGCGACATGATCAACATCGGGTGCCACACAAGTTTCAGGTGGGCGACAAAGTCTGGCTGCATTTGCAAGAGGAACGCCTTACCGAAGCCTATCAGAAACTCAGACCACTCCGATATGGTCCTTACACCATTACCAAGGCTATGGGAGACAATGCATTTGAGCTTAGCATTCCCCCATACCTTGGCCTGCACACAGTGTTCAATGTGGACGGCCTTCAGCCATACTTTACACCATTACTAAACACATCCGACATTGCAGAACAGCTCACAACCACAGAGTTAAATCCAGATTGCATGGAACAAGCTGCAATTGATCAGATCATGGACACACAGATCAAGCACACTCGCCAGCAGAACATCCTACTATATCGAGTTGTCAAAGCAGACCAACTCCTTCACTAGGGCAAGTGGCCGACCAGGGACCAAGTTCAGCAGAAGTGTCCTCATGTCATGGAGGAACTCAACGCAATGGGGACCATTGCTTCCTAAGGGGGGAGGAATGATCCAGGTGGATATTGGTGGCCACCCGCCAAGTCCACTTGGACCCCCACCATTGTTTCTTTCAGCTTTTCAGTTTCCTTAATTGTAGCACAGTTTACTATTTTTAGCAGTGTTTCGAGTCCTAAACTTCTGGAGTCGTTTTGAGGCCCTAAACAACATTTTTTGAGAAAACTGGGAGCAACATGAGGCGATTGACTGATGTTTCTCTTCCCAAAGTTGTATTTCTCAAATATATCTTTCTAACGAGATATTGTACGCATCAAACGGAGATCGTATACCAAAGTTACGACCTCGAGAAGTTGATGTACCAATTTACCCAAACGGGGCCCACAGTTTGGCATTTCATCTTCTAGGGTTAGGTTTTTGGATGTTTTGGGTTTTCCATTGTTTCTCAACAATAAATAGGCCTTCGAGCCTCATTGTAACATAGTTCAGAGGCATGTATCCACCACATCTCTTCTCAAAGATAAGCTACCATCGCCCTAGCTGTTTATTTCCATTTTCTATTTGTAATCATATCTCAGTATTTTACATTAATGAAATGAAGTATTATTTCCGTTGCATCTTTGCGTTTATGGTTATCTCTGAAATTTTTTGCGTTCCTGTTTAAATCCGAATCTGTGGTATCAGAGCAGTCTGTTTTTTTCTCTGTTTTTCTTTGCATGTCCCCGACGAGGTCGGGATATAAGGAGTTAGGGCTTGAACTTGTCGAACCTTTGCAAGACCAGCCTCACAAAACCTAACGGCCTCCCATGGCAGATGAAAAGAAAGATGAGGGAGCAGGAGATCCTATCAAAATCTTGCTCGAAGAAGCCCTCAAGCGACAAAGGAACGCGATGATTGACAACTTTGCCCAGATCCTTCAGCAGCTACCAAGGGGTCACGCATCGGCTTCCCATAGCTACTCTAGAAATGACACATTGTTTAAGGTACAAGTTAATTTTGAAATCCCCATATTGGAGGGTCATATAGACGCAAAAGCCGTCGATAAATGGTTAAATCTGATAGAGGGTTATTTTTATGTTCATGATTTTTCCAGTCAGGAAAAGATTATTTTCGCTCTTCTCAAAGCAGCCCCCCACGTCAAGGACTGGTGTGAAACCTACTATGAGTACAAGGATGAAAGTACCGGCTCACTATTTTTAGCGGCACCCACCTAGAATTCATTCCGGGATGCCATCAAGGAGCAGTACTACCCTGTTGGAAGCTATGAGGATCAATACATAAAGTGGACCACGCTACAGCAGGGAAGGGACCAAGACGTGCTGGAGTCTACCAATATTTTCCATACCCTTCGCACAAAGTTGGGTATCAAGGATTTGGAGCAGCATTTGATACTCAAATACTACGGCTGCCTGCACAAGTACATCTAGGAAGAAATAGAATTCTGAACATCTCCTCGCTCAGCACGGAATACCGATATGCCGTCAAGGTCGAGCAAAAGTTTAAGCAGAAAAAGAGAGGGTTTGGATCTACGAATCTGAAGCAAGGGAAAGGTGCCCCCAAACCACAGAAAAAAGGACAAAGCCAAGGTGGGGTGGCCCAAGAAAACTCGCCAAAGCTGCAAGCAAAGAATAGCGCCGCGAAGCCGAAAAAGGACACGGGAAAATGGTGTGAGTTCCATAAGAGCTCCACTCACAACACAAATGAGTGTCAGGCCAAGCAGTCGCTGGTGGCTGAGCTAAAGGTTTCGGAATCAGATGCGTGTTCTGATTCTGAGTTAGAACATGACAAGGGGAATGACAAAGGGAAGCAGATTATCAATGCGGAGCCCAACGCCACCGTTGCCACCAAGAAGATATAGAAGGAGACACCCAAAGATCCAGCGGAGGAGGAGCGTCTCTTCCACTCCCAGATGTGGTTAAAGGGATCCTCGCTACAGTTCATTGTCGACAGTGGGACCCAAAAGAACCTCATTTCGGCAGAGGTCGTGAAGCGGCTGGGCTTACCGACCACAGCACATCCACAACCGTACACCATCGGTGGCTTCACCAAGGACAGGATCTTCGCGTGAGCCAACAATGTCGCCTTCCATACAACATCAAGCCCTTCACAGATGAGCTATTGTGTGACATTGCTCCACTTGAAGTTTGTGATGTATTATTAGGACAACCATTCTTGTGGAAGCTACATGCTGTGTATGAATCAAGGCCCCGTGCTGTTATTATTACTTTGGGAAATAAGTTGTACAGGATACTGGAGGTAGCATCGCCTACTGCCATCTCTTTGGTTACTGCAAAAAATGCAGTAAGCTCATTTCCAAAACCGAGAAATTTGTTTTCCTAATGATACGCCCTCAAGGAAAGAAGAAGACAGTGGCCACGACCTCCAGACAGGGCCCCTCCGCACGACAACTACAGATGGACAAGGTCGTCGAGGAGTACGAGGACATCTTCACCTCCCCCGCTGGGGTTCCTCTACACTGTCAGGTCAACCACTCCATCTATCTGACCCCAGGTGCGCCGTTACTTAATGGACTAATCTATCGACGCTCCATTCTAGAGAACGATGAAATAAAGAGGCAAATTCAAGAGCTACTACAGAAAGGTCACATCCGTCTGAGTTCATCGCCCTGTGGGAGCCCGATCTTGTTGGTACAGAAGAAGGATGGGACTTGGAGACTCTGTATTGACTATTGGGTGCTGAACAAGATCACTGTCCGTAATAGGTACCCGATCCCAAGGATTGATGACCTCCTGGACCAACTGAAGGGGGAAAAATATTTCAGCAAGATCGATTTGAAGTCAGGATATCACCAGGTACAAATCGAACCCTCCGATGTGTGGAATACTACCTTCAAAGCCAAGGAGGGCTTTTTCGAATGGTTGGTTATGCCTTTCAAATTAACGAATGCTCCTGCAACCTTCATGAGGCTAATGGATGACATCTTGCAGACATTCACCAACTCATTTGTAGTGGTATACTTGCATCACAACCTGATCTTCAGCTAGAGTTGGGAAGAGCACCTCCACCACATCCGACAGGTTCTCCAAACACTGCGGCAACACAAGTTATGTGCCAACTTGGAGAAATGCATTTTTGGCATGACCCAGGTTCAATATCTGGGATACATTATTGATGAAAAGGGGGTGCATGTCAATCCAGCTAAGATCCAAGTCATTCGGGATTGGCCCTCTCCAAACACTCTAACGAAGCTCCGCAACTTTCTAGGTCTTGCCAACTTCTACCGCAGGTTCGTGTTGGGATTTTCTCATATCACTTGGCCCTTGATTCAAGTCACCAAGGGAGAAGCGAAAGAAAAATTCTTGTGGTCTGAATCTCAACATAAGGCATTCACAGAGTTGAAATATCGCCTCTGCTCGGCACCATTGCTTGCATTTCCAGACTTGCAACAACCATTTGAGGTCGAGACAGATGCCTCTAACTATGCTATTGGGGGTGTCCTTACTCAACACGGGCATCTAGTGGCATATCACAGTGAGACACTTTCAGACACAGTCCGGAAGTATCCCACTTATGACAAAGAGATGTATTCCATTATGCAGGCCTGCCGACAATGGAAACATTACATTTTGGGGAAGGAAACGGTCATCCACACAGACCACCGATCCCTCGAGTTCATACAAACCCAAGGGAAATTGCAGAATCATCGCCATCAGAAGTGGTCCACACACCTGCAACAATTCCTTTTGAATATCAAGTATAAGAAGGGCAGCACCAATAATTTTGCAGATTGCCTCAGTCGACCACCGATCATGTCATTAACCACCGTGCTCAACTCTTGTGGGCATGAGACTTCTGATTCACCATTTCTCTACAAAAGCGACCCAGAATTTGGCCACACATACCAAACACTCTTGGAGGGTCGGCATGTTCCAGATTTTAACCTCCACGATGCCCTGTTATGCCACCTAGGTCACCTTTGTGTTCTTTCAAGCAAGTGTGCCAAGATGATTTGTGAAGCACACTACAGCAGCGCTGCTGGGCATTTCGGGGTCAAGAAAATGGTGGCAGTACTACAGAAGTATTTCTATTGGCCGCATCTTCGACAGGATGTCGGGAAGTACATCAGATCATGCACTGCCTGCGCCATTGCCAAACCGACAGTCAAGAAGCAAGGCCTCTATACCCAGCTGCCTACCCCTAGTCGACCTTGGGAATCCATCTCCATGGATTACATGTCAGGTCTTCCTCCCACTAAGCAAGGAAACGACTGTGTTTTTGTGGTCGTCGACAAGTTCTCGAAGATGGCCATTATGGTGGCCTGTAAGAAGAATATCACGGCAGAAGCCACTACTAAACTCTTCTTTGAATGAGTGTGGCTACACTTTGGGATCCCACAGTCTATCATCTCATATTGAGACAGTAGGTTCCTCAGTCTATTTTGGTCCAGTCTCTGGTCGATGTTGGACACCAAACTCACTAAGTCCATAGCCTTCCATCCTCAAAATGATGGCTAGATAGAGGTTGTCAACAGGATGATTGTACACATTCTGCGCATGTACAACTCAAAGCATCCACGCACATGGGATGAGAGCCTCCCCTATGTTCAACACAGCTACAATTGGGCTCTCCACAGCTCGACTGGCCACAGCCCTTTTCAGGTGGGCTTGGGATTCTAGCCACTATGTCCCAATGATGTGGCCATGCCATTTGCAGCTACTCATGCATATTTGGATCATGTCCAGTCCGAAACAGATAAGGCAAACAACTTCATTGAGCACATCCAACATATTCGCCAACAAGTCCATGGCATTCTTGAGAAATCAAATGCCAAGTACAAGCAGCGACATGATCAACATCGGGTGCCACACAAGTTTCAGGTGGGTGACAAAGTTTGGTTGCATTTGCAAAAGGAATGCCTTACTGGAGCCTATCGGAAGCTCAGACCACTCCGATATGGTCCTTACACCATTACCAAGGCTGTGGGAGACAATGCATTTGAGCTCAGCATTCCCCCATTCCTTGGCTTGCACCCAGTGTACAATGTGGACCGCCTTCGGCCATACTTTCCACCATTACTAGACACATCCGAAATTTCAAAACAGCTAACAACCATAGAGTTAAATCCAGATTGCATGGAATAAGCTGCAACTGATCAGATCATGGACACACAGATCAAGCATACTCACCAGCAGAACATCCAACTGTATCGAGTTTTCAAAGAAGGCCAACTGCTTCACCAGGGCAAGTGGCTCACCAGGGACCAAGTTCAGCAGAAGTTTCCTCATCTCATGGAGGAACTCAACGCAATGGAGACCATTGCTTCCTAAGGGGGGAGGAATGATCCAGGTGGATATTGGTGGCCACCCGCCAAGTCCACTTGGACCCCCACCATTGTTTCTTTCAGCTTTTTAGTTTCCTTAATTGTAGCACAGTTTACGATTTTTAACAATTTTTTGGGTCGTGAACTTCCAGAGCTGTTTTGAGGCCCTAAATGACGTTTTTTGAGAAAAATGGGAGCAACATGGGTCCATGGACCGATGTTGCTCTTCCCAAAGTTGTATTTCTCTTATTGATCTTTCTAACAAGATATTCTACGCGTCAAACAGAGATCATATGCCAAAGTTACGACCCCGGGAAGTTGATGTACCAATTACCCAAACGGGGCCCACAGTTTGGTGTTTCCTCTTCTAGGGTTAGGTTTTTGGATATTTAGGGTTTTCCATTGTTTCTCAACAATAAATAGGCCTTCGAGCCTCATTGTAACACAATTCATAGGCATGTAGCCACCACATCTCTTCTCAGAGATAAGCTACCATCGCCCTAGCTGTTTATTTCCATTTTCTGTTTGTAAGCATATCTCAGTATTTTACATTAATGAAATGAAGTATTATTTCCACCGCATCTTTGTGTTTATGGTTATCTCTGTAATTTGTTGCATTCCTGTTTAAATCTGAATCAGTGGTATCAGAGCGATCTGTTTTTTCTCTGTTTTTCTTTGCATGTCCCAGACGAGGTAGGGATATAAGGAGTTAGGGCTTGAACTGGTTGAACCTTTGCATGACCAACCTCGCAAAACCCGACAGCCTCCCATGGTGGATGAAAAGAAAGATGAGGGAGCAGGAGATCCTATCAAAGTCTTGCTCAAAGAAGCACTCGATGACAAAGGAACACGATGATGAACAACTTTGCCCAAATCCTTCAGCGGCTACCCAGGGGCGACACATTGGCTTCCCATAGCTACTCTGGAAATTCCATACCGTTTAAGGTACAAGTTAATTTTGAAATCCCCATATTCGAGGTTCAGATAGATGCAAATACCATTGATAAATGGTTAAATTTTTCAGAGGGTTATTTTTGTGTTCATGATTTTTCCAGTCGGGAAAATATTATTTTCGCTCTTCTCAAAGCAGCCCCCCACGTCAAGGACTGGTGGGAAACCTATTGCGAGCAGAAGGATGAAAGTACCGGCTCACAATTTTCACCCGCACCCACCTGAAATTTATTTCAGGAAGCCATCAAGGAGCAGTACTACCCTGTCGGAAGCTATGAGGATCAATACATAAAGTGGACCACGCTGCGGCATCGAAGGGACCAAGACGTGCCGGAGTCTACCAATATTTTCCATACCCTTAACACAAAGTTGGGTATCAAGGATTCGGAGTAGCGTTTGATACTCAAATACCGCGACTGCCTGCACAAGTACATCCAGGAAAAAATAGAATTCCTAAGCATCTTCTCGCTCAGCACGGCATACCGATATGTCTTCAAGGTCGAGCAAAAGTTTAAGCAGAAGAAGTGAGACTTTGGATTTGCGAACCCGAAGCAAGGGAAAGGTGCCCCCAAACTGCAGAACAAAGGACAAAGCAAAGGTGGGGTGGCCCAAGACAACCCACCAAAGCTGCAAGCAAAGAACAGCGCCGCGAAGCCGAAAAAGGACACGGGAAAATGGTGTGAGTTCGATAAGAGCGCCCCTCACAACACAAGTGAGTGTCGGGCCAAGCAGTCACTGGTGGCTGAGCTAAGGTTTCAGAATCAGATGCATGTTCCGACTCTGAGTTAGAACCCGACAAGGGGAATGACAAAGGGAAGCAAATTATCGGCGCGGAGCCCAACGCCACCGTTTCCACCACGAAGATCCAGAATGAGGAACCCGAAGATCCAGAGGAGAAGGAGCATCTCTTCCACTCCCAGATGTGGGTAAAGGGATCCGCGCTACAGTTCATTGTCGACAGCGGGAGCCAAAAGAACCTCATTTCCGCAGAGGTCGTGAAGCGGCTGGGCTTACCGACCACAACACATCCACAACCGTACACCATCGGGTGGCTTCACCAAGGACGGGAACTTCGCGTGAGCCAGCAGTGTCGCCTTCCATACAACATCAAGCCCTTCACGGATCAAGTATTGTGTGACATTGCTCCCCTTGAAGTTTGTGATGTATTATTAGGACAACCATACTCTTGGAAGCGACATGGTGTGTATGAATCAAGGCCCCGTGCTGTTATTATTACTTTGGGAAATAAGTTGTATAGGATACAGGAGGTAGCACCGCCTACCGCCATCTCTTTGGTTACTGCAAAATAATGCAGTAAGCTCATTTCCAAAACCGAGAAATTTGTTTTCCTAATGATATGCCCTCAAGGAAAGAAGAAGATGGTGGCCACAACCTCCAGATAGGGCCCCTCCACACGACAACTACAGATGGACAAGGTCGTGGAGGAGTACGAGGACATCTTCACCTCCCCCGTCGGGGTTCCTCTACACTGTCAGGTCAAGCACTCCATTGATCTGACCCCAGCTGCGCCGCTGCCTAATGGACCAATATATCGGCGCTCCGTTCTATAGAACAATGAAATCAAGAGGCAGATACAGGAGCTGCTACAGAAAGGTCACATCCGTCTGAGTTCATCGCCCTATGAGAGCCCAATCGTATTGATACAGAAGAAGGATGGGACTTGCAGACTCTGTATTGACTATCAGGTGCTGAACAAGATCTCTTTCCGTAATAGGTTCCCGATCCCACGGATTGATAACCTCCTAGAACAACTGAAAGGGGCAAAATATTTCAGCAAGATCAATTTGAAGTCAGGATATCACCAGGTACCAATCGAACCCTCTGATGTATGGAACACTGCCTTCAAAGCCAAGGAGGGCCTTTTCGAATGGTTGGTTATGCCTTTCGGATTGACGAATGCTCCTGCAACCTTCATGAGGCTAATGGATGACATCTTGCAGCTATTCACCAACTCATTTGTAGTGGTATACTTGTATGACATCCTGATCTTTAGCCAGAGTTGGGAAGAGCACCTCCACCACATCCGACAAGTTCTCCAAACACTGCGGAACCACAAGTTATGTGCCAACTTGGAGAAATGCACTTTTGGCATGACCTAGGTTCAGTATCTGGGATACATTATTGATGAATAGGGGGTGCATGTGGATCCAGCTAAGATCCAAGTCATTTGGGATTGACCCTCTCCTACCAATCTAACGAAGCTCTGCAGCTTTCTAGGTCTTACAACTTCTACCGCAGGTTCGTGTTGGGATTTTCTCATATCACTTGGCCCTTGAGTCAAGTCACCAAGGGAGGAGAAAAAGCAAAATTCTTTTGGTTTGAATCTCAACAGAAGGCATTCACAGAGTTGAAATATCGCCTCTGCTTGGCACCAGTGCTCGCATTGCCAGACTTGCAACAACCATTTGAGGTCGAGACAGATGCCTCTGACTATGCTATTGGGGCAGTCCTTACTCAACATGGGCATCCAATGGCATATCACAGTGAGACACTTTCAGACACAGTCCGGAAGTATCCCACTTATGACAAATAGATGTATTCCATTGTGCAGGCCTGCCGACAATGGAAACATTACATTTCGGGGAAGGAAACGGTCATCCACACAGACCACTGATACAGACCCAAGGGAAATTGCAGAATGATCACCATCAGAAGTGGTACACATACTTGCAATAGTTCCATTTGAATATCAAGTATAAGAAGGGCAGCACCAATAATGTTGCAGATTGCCTCAGTCGACCACCGATCATGTCATTAACCACCGTGCTCAACTCTCGTGGACACGAGACTTTTGATTGGCCACTTCTATACAAAAGCGACCCAGAATTTGGCCACACATACCAAACACTCTTGGAGGGTCAGCATGTTCTAGATTTTCACCTCCAGGATGCCCTGTTATGCCACCTCGGTCACCTTTGTGTTCCTTCAAACGAGCGCGCCAAGATGATTTGGGAAACACACTACAGTCGAGCTGTTGGGCATTTCGATGTCAAGAAAATGGTGGCAGTACTGCAGAAGTATTTCTATTGGCCGCATCTTCGACAGGATGTTGGGAAGTACATCAGATCATGCACTGCCTATGCCATTACCAAACCGACAGTCAAGAAGCAAGGTCTCTATACCCTGCTGCCTATCCCTAGTCAACCTTGGGAATCCATCTCCATGGATTACATGTCAGGCCTTCCTTCCACTAAGCATGGAAACGACTGTGTTTTTGTGGTCGTCGACAGGTTCTCGAAGATGGCCATTATGGCGGCCTTTAAGAAGAATATCACAGCAAAAGACACTAGTAAACTCTTCTTTGAACGAGTGTGGGTACACTTTTAGATCCCACAGTCTATCATCTCAGATCGAGACAGTAGGTTCCTCAGTACATTTTGGTCCAGTCTCTGGTCGATGCTGGACACCAAACTCACTAAGTCCACAGCCTTCCATCCTCAAAATGATGGCCAGACAGAGGTTGTCAACAGGATGATTGTACACATTCTGCGCATGTACAACTCAAAGCATCCATGCCCATGGGATGAGAGCCTCCCCTATGTTCAACTCAGCTACGACCGGACTCTCCACAGCTCGACTAGCCACAACCCTTTTCAGGTGGGCTTGGGATTCCAGCCACTATGTCCCATTGATGTGGCCATGCCATTTGCAGCTACTCACGCAGATTCGGCTGATGTCCAGTCCGAAACAGATAAGGCAAACGACTTCATTGAGCACATCCAACATATTTGCCAGCAATTCCATGACATTCTGGAGAAATCAAATGCCAAGTACAAGCAGCGACATGATCAGCATCGGGTGCCACACAAGTTTCAGGTGGGCGACAAAGTCTGGTTGCATTTGTAAAAGGAACGCCTTACTGGAGCCTATAGAAAACTTAGACCACTCCGATATGGTCTTTACACCATTACCAAGGCTGTGGGAGACAATGCATTTGAGCTCAGCATTCCCCCATTCCTTGGCCTACACCCAGTGTTCAATGTGGACCGCCTTCAGCCATACTTTCAGCATTACTAGACACAACCGACATTGTAGAACAGCTCACAACCATAGAGTTAAATCCAAATTGCATGGAACAAGATGCAACTGATCGGATCATGGACACACAGATCAAGCACACTCGCCAGCAGAACATCCAATTGTATCGAGTTGTCAAAGTAGGCCCACTCGTTCACCAGGGCAAGTGGCTCACCAGGGACCAAGTTCAGCAGAAGTTTCCTCATCTCATGGAGGAACTCAACGCAATGGGAACCATTGCTTCCTAAGGGGGGAGGAATGATCCAGGTGGATATTGGTGGCCACCCGCCAAGTCCACTTGGACCCCAACCATTATTTCTTTCAGCTTTTCAGTTTCCTTAATTGTAGCACAGTTTACTATTTTTAGCAGTTTTTCGGGTCCTGAACTTCGGGAGATGTTTTGAGGCCCTAAACAACGTTTTTTGAGAAAATTGGGAGCAACATGGGTCCATGGATTGATGTTACTCTTTCCAAAGTTGTAGTTCTCGGATAGATCTTTCTAACGAGATATTGTACGTGTCAAATGGAGATATTATGCCAAAGTTACGAACTCGGGAAGTTGATGTACCAATTTACCCAAACGGGGCCCATAGTTTGGCGTTTCATCTTCTAGGGTTAGGTTTTTGGATGTTTAGGGTTTTCCATTGTTTCTAAACAATAAATAGGCCTTCGAGCCTCATTATAGCACAGTTCAAAGGCATGTAGCCACCACATCTCTTCTCAGAGATAAGCTACCATCGCCCTCGCTGTTTATTTCCATTTTATGTTTGTAAACATATCTCAGTATTTTACATTAATGAAATGAAGTATTATTTCCGCTGCATCTTTGTGTTTATGGTTATCTCTGTAATTTGTTGCGTTCCTGTTTAAATCCGAATCAGTGGTATCAAAGTGGTCTTTTTTTTCTTTGTTTTTCTTTGCATGTCCCTGATGAGATCAGGATATAAGGAGTTAGGGCTTGAACTGGACGAACCTTTGCAAGACCAGCCTCGCAAAACCCAACGACCTCCCATGGCGAAGGAAAAGAAAGACGAGGGAGCAGGAGATCCTATAAAAATCTTGCTCGAAGAATCCCTCGATCGACAAAGGAATGCGATGATGGACAACTTTGCCCAGATCCTTCAGCGGCTACCTAGGGGCGACGCATCGCTTCCCACAGCTACTCTGGAAATGCCACACTATTTAAGGTACAAACTCTGAAATCCCCATATTCAAGGGTCATATAGACGCAAATGTTGTCGATAAATGGTTAAATCTGCTAGAGGGTTATTTTTCTGTTCGTGATTTTTCCAGTCGGGAAAAGATTATTTTCGCTCATCTCAAAGCAGCCCCCCCACATCAAGGACTGGTGGGAAACCTACTGCGAGCAGAAGGATGAAAGTATCAACTCACTATTTTCAGCCGCACCCACCTGGAATTAATTCTGGGATGCCATCAAGGAGCAGTACTACCCTGTCGAAAGCTATGAGGATCAATACATAAAGTGGACCACGCTGCAGTAGGGAAGGGACCAAGACGTGCCAGAGTTTACCAATATTTTCCATACCCTTCGCACAAAGTTGGGTATCAAGGATTCAGAGCAGCATTTGATACTCAAATACTGCAGTTGCCTGCACAAGTACATCCAGGAAGAAATAGAATTCCTGAACATCTCCTTGCTCGGCACGGCATACCGATATGCCGTCAAGGTCGAGCAAAAGTTTAAGCAAAAGAAGCGAGACTTTGGATTTTCGAATCCGAAGCAAGGGAAAACTTCCCCCAAACTGCAGAACAAAGGACAAAGCCAAGGCGCGGTGGCCCAAGACAACCCGCCGAAGCTGCAAGCAAAGAATAGCACCGCGAATCCGAAAAAGGACACGGGAAAGTGGTGTGAGTTCCATAAGAGCTCCACTCACAACACAAGTGAGTGTCGGGCCAAGCAATCACTGGTGGCTAAGCTAAAGGTTTCAGAATCAGATGCATGTTCCGACTCTGAGTCAGAACCCGACAAGGGGAATGACAAAGGGAAGTAGATTATCGATGCGGAGCCCAACGCCATTGTTGCCACCACGAAGATCCAGAAGGAGGAACCCGAAGATCTAGAGGAGGAGGAGCGTCTCTTCCACTCCCAGATGTGGGTAAAGGGATCCCCGCTACAGTTCATTGTCGACAGCGGGAGCCAAAAGAACCTCATTTCGGCAGAGGTCGTGAAGCGGCTGGGCTTACTGACCACAGCACATCCACAACTGTACACCATCAGGTGGCTTCACCAAGGACGGGATCTTCGCGTGAGCCAGCAGTGTCGCCTTCCATACAACATCAAGCCCTTCACGGACAAGGTATTGTGTGACATTGCTCCCCTTGAAGTTTGTGATGTATTATTAGGACAACCATACTTGTGGAAGCGACATGGTGTGTATGAATCAAGGCCCCGTGCTGTTATTATTACTTTGGGAAATAAGTTGTACAGGACACCGGATGTAGCATCGCCTACCGCCATCTCTTTAGTTACTGCAAAACAATGCAGTAAGCTCATTTCAAAAACCGAGAAATTTGTTTTCCTGATGATACGCCCTCAAGGAAAGAAGAAGACGGTGGTCACGACCTCTAGACAGGGCCTCTCCACACAACAACTACAGATGTACAAGGTCGTGGAGGAGTACGAGGACATCTTCACCTCCCCCACCGGGGTTCCTCTACACTGTCAGGTCAAGCACTCCATTGATCTGACCCCAGGTGCGCCACTGCCTAATGGAGCAATCTATCGGCGCTTCGTTCTGGAGAACGATGAAATCAAGAGGAAGATACAGGAGCTGCTACAGAAAGGTCACATCTGTCTGAGTTCATCGCCCTGTGGGAGCCCAATCGTGTTGGTACAGAAGAAGGATGGGACTTGGAGACTCTGTATTGACTATCAAGCGCTGAACAAGATCATTGTCCGTAATAGGTACCTGATCCCATGGATTGATGACCTCCTGGACCAACTAAAGGGGGCAAAATATTTCAATAAGATCGATTTGAAGTCAGGATATCACCAGGTACCAATCGAACCCTCTGATGTGTGGAAGACTGCCTTCAAAGCCAAGGAGGGCCTTTTCAAATGGTTGGTTATGCCTTTTGGATTGACGAATGCTCCTGCAACCTTCATGAGGATAATGGATGACATCTTGCAGCCATTCACCAACTCATTTGTAGTGGTATACTTGGATGACATCCTGATCTTCAGCCAGAGTTGGGAAGAGCACCTCCACCACATTCGACAGGTTCTCCAAACACTGCGGCAACACAAGTTATGTGCCAACTTGGAGAAATGCACTTTTGGCATGACCCAGGTTCAGTATCTGGGATACATTATTGATGAACAGGGGGTGCATGTGGATCCAGCCAAGATCCAAGTCATTTGGGATTGGTCCTCTCCAACCACTCTAATGGAGCTCCGCAGCTTTCTAGGTCTTGCCAACTTCTACTGCAGGTTCGTGTTGGGATTTTCTCATATCACTTGGCCCTTGAGTCAAGTCACCAAGGGAGGAGCGAAAGCAAAATTCTTTTGGTCTGAATCTCAACAGAAGGCATTCACAGAGTTGAAATATCGCCTCTACTTGGCACCAGTGCTCACATTGCTAGACTTGCAACAACCATTTGAGGTCGAGACAGATGCCTCTGACTATGTTATTGGTGCAGTCCTTACTCAACACGGGCATCCAATGGCATATCACAGTGACAAACTTTCAGACACAGTCCGGAAGTATCCCAATTATGACAAAGAGATGTATTCCATTGTGCAGGCCTGCCGACAATGGAAACATTACATTTTGGGGAAGGAAACGGTCATCCACACAGACCGGTGACCCCTCCAGTTCATATAGACCCAAGGGAAATTACATAATGATCGCCATCAGAGGTGGTCCACATACCTGCAACAGTTCCATTTGAATATCAAGTATAAGAAGGGCAGCACCAATAATGTTGCAGGTTGCCTCAGTTGACCACCGATCATGTCATTAACCACTATGCTCAACTCTTGTGGGCACGAGACTTCTGATTGGCCACTTCTCTACAAAAGCGACCCAGAATTTGGCCACACATACCAGACGCTCTTGGAGGGTCAGCATGTTCCAGATTTTTACCTTCAGGATGCCCTATTATGCCACTTGGGTCACCTTTGTGTTCCTTCAAGCGAGCGTGCCAAGATGATTTGGGAAGCACACTACAGTCGGGCTGCTGGGCATTTCGGGGTCGAGAAAATGGTGGCAGTACTGCAGAAGTATTTCTATTGGCCGAATCTTCGATAGGATGTCGGGAAGTACATTAGATCATGCACTACCTATGCCATTGCCAAACTGACAGTCAAGAAGCAAGGCCTCTATACCCCGCTGCCTCAGGCCTTCCTTCCACTAAGCATGGAAACGACTATGTTTTTGTGGTCGTCGATAGTTCTCGAAGATGGCCATTATGGCGGCCTGTAAGAAGAATCTTACAGCAGAAGCCACTACTAAAATCTTCTTTGAACGAGTGTGGGTACACTTTGGGATCCCACAGTCTATCATCTCAGATCGAGACAATAGGTTCCTCAGCACATTTTGGTCCAGTCTTTAGTCGATGCTGGACACCAAACTCACTAAGTCCACAGCCTTCCATCCTCAAACTGATGGCTAAACAAAGGTTTTCAACAGGATGATTGTACACATTCTGCGCATGTACAACTCAAAGCATCCACGCACATGGGATGAGAGCCTCCCCTATGTTCAGCACAGCTACGGCCGGGCTCTCCATAGCTCGACTGGCCACAGCCCTTTTCAAGTGGGCTTGGGATTCCAACCACTATGTCCCATTGATGTGGCCATGCCATTTGTAGCTACTCACGCAGATTCGGCTCATGTCCAGTCCGAAACTATTACAGGGAAAAGTGTCTAGGTAGAACTGCTAATCCCACTAAGGCTGGTAGCTACCTTAGAAACAAACAAAGTAAAACTACTTTTTGTTTTCCTTTATGAAAGATAGATGAGAGAAGAATAAAGGAGACCAACCTCTGTCTTGCGCTTGGTTCCTTGCTCGATTCCTCTCTCTTCCGATAGTCCTTTGCTACTTGCTTTCTTGTATACCCAGCTTCACAGAGTACCTATAGAATCAAAGCAGCATGACATTATACAAGAACATGGATCTATTATCATAAACAATCTAGGATCATATGTAAATTGACCATACAAATGCATAAAACATAAATCACACAAGAGTATGGAGGAAAACTTGAATAGCTTTATTGATAATCAAGAAAGAGCCAAGAGAGTTACAACCAGTTGTTCTGACCCAGCATCATCCTCTCAACAAGTGAGCCCTTCTTCACCTCATGAAAAACTTAGATCACCCAACACTATGATATTGCCTCAAGAAACCAACAGCAATTCCTTACAAGATGCAAAATTCCAGCCTCTAGATCTCTGGGATGAGGGATCCATATATAGATGTCTGTAAGGGAGATGAGTCAGCTTGTGATTTGATTAGTGTCTTCCCTCTGATAGTTCTTGCTTCCACTTGGAGATCGATGATCTCTTACTCATCCCTGGTCGAATTCAGAGAGGCAAGTGTCACAGGAGAAGTTTCTAGAAGATTCCATGCTTCTCCACCTCGCGGATTGACACTGCCATTTGTCTCTTCTCGCCCATCGCACCCCATAGAAGGGCTTTTTGAAATGCAACACACCTACTGTATGTATTTAGGTGAGATGCAACGCACTTTGCCTATGGAGCAGGTGAAATGATCCAATTTTGACCAGTTCTGAGTAGTTTTTCATGGAGAACTTCTAGGAGAAGCTGTAATCAGTTGACCTTGTTCTTTTAGGGGTTGGAACAACACCTTTAGGGACTTAGGAGCCCTTGGTTTATGGACATTTTATGCTTGGGGTTGCAGTGCCCAAAAATGCCTATAACAGTTGCCCCCTAAAGCATGAGGTCGTTAATCTTTTTTTGATGTCGGGTGAAATGCTTTATCATGAGGATCCGAAGTTCTTTCAAGCTGGAAGGAGACCTGTAATAAGATACAATACAATACATTATCTTCATAATATTTTCATGATCTAGCTGAGTCGGGCATTCCCATGCTCAGCTTTGTAAATTCATTTTCATGTACATAGGACAGACAATCATCTGAGTGTAGACTGATGATTCTTGGTAGAGCCATCATCCCTTAGATTGGATGATTATCTGTGCAGCAATGATGTACACTTGATGTCTTTATTTCCTGAATATATATCGCAGCCCGGATGGATGAAACTAGATCCGGGGTCTTCAATCTCGTTCGATCTTCACTCAAAGTACAAGTCGATCCATGTGAGAGATGTTCTGGAGTCGAACATGGAAAGACATCGCCTGATTACCAGCCAATGATGTAAGCTGTTAACAGGCGCGAGAGGAATCATCGATAATGATAATGATCCTCAAGGTACTACAGTACAATTCACGCGATGTGAATAAAGGACTTGGCATCGAACACCACGCAAAATCTTTCGGTCGAAGGTCATTGATGTAAACCTGCCGCCGGAAGTGAGAAACTTGCCATTGAGGCATGCAAGCTTCAAAGTACTGAAAGGGGTGTTCCTAGATCGACTTCTTGGATAATGAGCTGATGTCGACAAGAAGCGATCCGTCATAGGAGGGCCTTAATGAATCCCACATCAATGACACGGAACGGAGAAAATGATTTTAATGGAGGTGAAAACGATCTGGTGATATAAGGTTCAGGGTGGCGGTCATGAAAGAATGGAGCGTAAATGTATTGCAGCGGGTGAGACACAAGTGAATTCTCTGAGTGACTTCTCTTGAACATATCGGCGACACTGACATGATGGATTGGTAGCATTAACCCCAAATGTGGATGGTGTGATGTGACCATGGTGATGTGACCGGTGAATGAAACAACCCAACCCGACTTGGATGCGGAATGAAAGTGTCATGTTCAAGAGCGACTTGCTACCAACAAAGTTTCTTCAAATTTTCTTCCCAATTTTTCCCCAGTCATTGCTGACCAATACCTCTTTATTTTTGTCAAGCTTGAGGAGGATAACATATGCTTGTTGTATAATTTGCCCTTCGGGCAAACCCATCGCTATGTTTAACGAGCCTAGCGATAGTGAAACTCGTTCTTGTCTGCTATGGACAAGTTTGTCGCTATTAGGTTTTAACGAGTTTAACTACAAAGATAACTCGGTCCTTTTCAATTTTAGAGAGTCTGAAAAGGGACGTAAAGGAAACTCCAAAAATCATTTTTCGTCATCTAATCCCTTAGGTCCGAAAAAGTATAAAACAATACAAAAGGGATGAATTTTCGATACTTTTAACGAGCCGAACAAAACAAGCACTCGATCTTTTTGTGTAATAATCCCTCAGGTCCAAAAAGATTAAAATCTAAAGAAGGGATAGCACTTCCAGTCCCTTTAACGAGTTGGAGAGGCCAATGGCTCAGCAATCTTTTCATATTTTACGAGTCAGTTGAAAAGAGCTTAAAGGAGACTCGTCTTTGAGGAACGAGTGATAAATTTGGCTAGCAGCTGATTCCAGGTAAGGTTTGAAATTTCCCAATCACAGCAGTGTTACAAGGATGGCTAACAGGATCACTCTTCGCAGTTGTTCCTCAAAAGGGGTAAACAATCAAATGGAGGTGAATGATCGGCCAATACAGAGTGGAGGTGATGATGAGAACACGACCAAGGCTTTAAAGGCTGAAGTACTACATTCACGACGGTTATTTACCGGAAATTGGTTCATTTTTTATTGAGCTTAAACGCTGGGGGAAACATTTGCTCATTGCTTATGTTTTTTTTTTAACGAGCATGAAGTCGGCGTTAAAACTGCTCGATATAATCCAGTCGTATAATAAGAATGTATCATATATAAAAACGGCATTATTTCAAAGCTTTGCCCCACATCCTTTCTTTATGCAAGTTAGGAAACGACCAATCCTACGAGTTTAAAGGGTTAGAGGACCTACAAATTTAAAAAAATAAATGGTCGCTCTTCGCTTGTATGCCAAAATGTTTGCATGCCCCCAGGTATAGAGACATAGAGTTTCAAGGTCACCCCGCAATTTCGCAGACAAAACATTTGTTTTGCCAAAAAGGCCTACCTCTTTCAGGTTACCAAAGATTGTTCTATTCGCACCGCAAATAAAACACTTCTTCGGCGATGTCTACCGAAATAGACAAAGGCGAGTGGCGCAGACGCCTCCACCCACATAACTTTGACGAGGGAATCTTATTCCAGTCTAACCCCCTTTTCCAATTGCGGACGGGAGTGTCAGACTAGTCATATATCCTTCACGGAAACCTATGTTATACCTGAAGTTTTCCTGTCGAAGCAGACCAGGGTGCATGCCCCCTGGGTTTCAGTCATGTCCCCCGAATTACTCGCACTCATCAGGTGGACGGACTGGGGATTGATGAGACATTCCTTGCGTGAAAAGACCATTCAGGGATGGTATATGACTATTTGCTATGCATGAACCGGGGAATGAAAGCTGGTCTACGAGCTTGACCACTCTTCCTTCGTGCGGAAAACACGTTACTCTAAAGAGTGATGAGACAATGGCTCCCGTGCAATAAATATAGTCTCGTCCAAGGAGTAGATTATAATCTAGGGATCCTTGGACTACCATTACGTTCATTTGAACGGTTTTTCCTCTCAATGTTATGGGCACATTAGGAAGGATCCCTAACGGTCGACTGGTTCCTTTGTCAAAGCCTGTTAGATTTCTCATCTCAGGAAAAAGCGATGGCAAACCGAGAGCTTTTCAAGCAGTCGAGGAAAGGATATTCACAGAAGCCCCTTCATCTATGATGGTACCGGCCATAACCATTCAGTATACTTGAGTAATAATTCGGAATGGTACACTAGCCGGTAAACGGGGTCTGCCTAGCTGACTCCAGTCGAAGGAAACAACTAGGTTGCTTGGAGGTGGGACCGAATAGATGGCCGGGTATGACTCTGACGAACTTCCTTCCTGCGGTAAAGGAATGGGTAAATTTCCCCCATGTTCATCGGAGTCTGTGTTTACGAAAAGAATTTGGACGGTGTCATCCTTGTTCTCTTCGGTGACTGTATCATCTAAAGATGGAACCTCTGAAGGCAAGACCGGGTCAACTGCCGCCTCGACCTTTTGACTTTCGTCTGGTATGGGTTCAGATGGTTTATCTTCAATGATAGACGCTTCGGCCGACCACCTGGGCGGGTCAGCCGGATTTTCAACTAGTGACGGACTCGACAAGAGTTTCTTATATCCAGGAGGAAGTTGTAACGGTGAAACCGGACGATCGTCCAAAACTCTTTTAGCCTCGTCTAAGAAGGGACAACGGTGGACGGCATGATCACCTTCACACAGTTTACAAGGAAATTTGCACTTTCCTTTTTGTCCAGGGGCTTCACTTTCACTAGTCGACGGTGTGTTTTCAACATGATCATGAGAGGTTGATGACACCGGGTTGTGCAAACGAGGAGACCAGTCCCTTAAGATCCAAGGGATGCAGGGACAATCTCTATGGTAGTTGTCTCCTTTGCAAATGACACATGGCGATTTAGGTTTGATAGGTGCAGTGTGTGGATTTTCGCTAGAAGACGCTTGGTTGCCCCTTTTCGCCTTTAGCTCCTTCTTCTTCTTCTCTTTCTTCTTCTTTTCCTTCTTCTTCTCATGTACTTGATTTTTGGCTTTACCAGCCTCATCAAGCGAAGAGGAAGGAGGAGAGGAAGAATTGGACAAAGTAGAGGGTTGGGGGGTAACTCTGGAATTGTCTAGTTGTTGACTTGATTGTTAAGGAATCGCGGTGTTCTGAACGACAGAGGTTGAGAAAAGCCATACGGGCAAACCGATTGCCAATCTTGGAAGCGACAATGTGGCCATATGGGGTGAACCAACATCTCCCCAAGAGGAGAAGGGACTAGGATTTCCTCCAAGGGGAACTCCTTGGTTGGTGGACTCCATTTTCCTCAACCTAAGACCAACGTAGGAAAGGTGATGATTATTCCGTTTAAAATAAATTTTAGACGCTTTGACACAACTTGTTTTTTCAATTTTAAAGAGTCGAGAAAAAACAAAAGATGACTCTAGTCGCCTTCGATTTTTAATGAGCCTGAAGTGACAAGTGCTCAGATGGACCTTTTCCGTTAAGGAGTCTGAAAAAGAACGAAAGGGACTGCTCTGGAAATCTAGACAAAGGGATTACCAAACCAATTGCAAAACTGTAGAATAATTTTTACGGTACGGCAGTCAATCTTCCCGAATGCTGTGTTCAGTGCATTGCGATCGATAGGGCAGCAGACATGGCTTCCTATGGATAAAGGATAAAGCGTATTGTGGTCTCCCAAAATATACTCGACGGTACATGGGAGCACAAGTCCGTACTGGCACTTATCGTTTCAAAGTGGAGGAATCACCCAACCAACAATGAAAACAACAGTTACCAGGCTTTACGACGTCGGAATACGTCTCTAGCCTAGACTTCTAGATGTTGTGCATTAGGTTCCAAAGCGTTGTTAGATTCATTAAATTTATTTTATAGTTGATCTTGCTTAAGAAATTTGCCTTTCAGGTTCACCGCGTGATGTAGATGTACAATTCCTAAAATGCAATCTAAGATGATAAACAGTCGTTTTATCTTCTTTGTGCAATGAAAATCCTAGCTACTAAGGAAAGAGAGACAGCGTTCTTTCAACAAAGAGCATAGAGCACACACTATATGCACTGTCCTAAATCAAACCAATCAAACAGTCTAAATGCAAATGCACATGCACATGCATGTATTTTTTTTCAGCATTCTTAATATGTGAATGATAAAAAGAAAGCTAATGCACAAATCTGAATTATTTTTCAAAGCGACAATTACTAACAAGTTTCTTTTCAAAATCAAAATGAAGACAATGACAACACTTTGCGATTTGGAAATGAAAACTTGTTTTCGACACTAGAAAAACTACTAATTCAGATCAAATACAATAGTAACAGGGTAATCGACTATCAAGAACAATTAGATTCTCTTCTATGACTGAAAACGACACTTGCAACACTTTCAAATCAAGAAACGACAGTACAATTACGTTACTTCTTTGTAAGGGAGAACTGAAAATGACTCAACAAATACATAAAAACATCTACAGTTCTTTGCACAATGGAGGCGGAATAACAGCAAGGAAAGGGGTTTCAAACAGAGGTGTACTGACTACAAGCAGCAAAACTCTTGAATAGATCTGAAAAGAGTGAACACAGAAACCAAAATTTAGGAACAATGCCTAGTCTGATCACCGCACCTGTAACACAGTGAATTTGAAATGCAACGCACCTTCTACACTCGGGAAGTGCGCTGAATTTGAGATTCACAGAACAGACAGTGCGATGGACCAGGGACAAGACTTTGATTGGGTTCTGGGTCACAGTTTGCAGTCCAGTTCAGGGATTTTGGCCGAGCAAGTGGTAATCAATAAATCAATCACAGGGGTAGATCTAAGGAGGTTACTAGAGCCACAACAAGGGCAATTAGAGAGCCTGTAAATCAGTTGCTTAATTCATAAACAAAACCCGGAGATTGACTGAAGCAGCGTTGATCTACTTTGCACTTGCATAGCAAATGCAGTTTGAAGGCTAGCTGGCTTGACTTCAGGCTCCGTCTGTAAGTTTATAAAGTAAACAAATGTAGATAAACAATCAATCTATTCGCTCCCCAGCGGAGTCGCCATTTTGTTACAAGGAAAAGTGTCTATGCAGAACTGCTAATCCCACTAAGGCTGGTAGCTACCTTAGAAACAAACAAAGTAAAACTACTTTCGTTTTCCTTTATGAAAGATAGATGAGAGAATAATAAAGGAGACCAACCTCTGTCTTGCGCTTGGTTCCTTGCTCGATTCCTCTCTCTTCCGATAGTCCTTTGCTACTTGCTTTCTTGTATACCCAGCTTCACAGAGTACCTGTAGAATCAAAGCAGCATGACACTATACAAGAACATGGATCTATTATCATAAACAATCTAGGATCAGATGTAAATTGACCATACAAATGCATAAAACATAAATCACACAAGAGTATGGAGGAAAACTTGAATAGCTTTATTGATAATCAAGAAAGAGCCAAGAGAGTTACAACCAGTTGTTCTGACCCAGCATCATCCTCTCAGCAAGTGAGCCCTTCTTCACCTCATGAAAAGCTTAGATCACCCAAAACTATGATATTGCCTCAAGAAACCAACAACAATTCCTTACAAGATGCAAAATTCCAGCCTCTAGATCTCTGGGATGAGGGATCCATATATAGATGTCTGTAAGGGAGATGAGTCAGCTTGTGATTTGATTAGTGTCTTCCCTCTGATAGTTCTTGCTTCCGCTTGGAGATTGATGATCTCTTACTCATCCCTGGTCGAATTCAGAGAGGCAAGTGTCACAAGAGAAGTTTCTAGAAGATTCCATGCTTCTCCACCTCGCGGATTGACACTGCCATTTGTCTCTTCTCGCCCATCGCACCTGAAATGAAACGCACCTACTGTGTGTATTTAGGTGAGATGCAACGCACTTTGCCTATGGAGCAGGTGAAATGATCCAGTTTTGACCAATTCTGAGTAGTTTTTCATGGAGAACTTCTGGAGAAGCTGTAATCAGTTGACCTTGTTCTTTTAGGGGTTGGAACAACACCTTTAGGGACTTAGGAGCCCTTGGTTTATGGACATTTTATGCTTGGGGTTGTAGTGCCCAAAAATGTCTACAATAGAAACAGATAAGGCAAACAACTTCCTTGAGCACATCCAACATATTCGCTAGCAAGTCCATGACATTCTGGAGAAATGAAATGCCAATTACAAGCAGCGACATGATCAACATTGGGTGCCACACAAGTTTCAGGTGGGCGACAAAGTCTAGTTGCATTTGCAAAAGGAACGCCTTATCGAAGCCTATCGGAAGCTCATACCACTCTGATATGGTCCTTACACCATTACCAAGGCTGTGGGAGACAATGCATTTGAGGTCAGCATTCCCCCATTCCTTGGCCTGCACCCAGTGTTCAATGTGAACCGCCTTCGGCCATACTTTCCACCATTACTAGACACATCCGACATTGCAGAACAGCTCACAACCATAGAGTTAAATCCAGATTGCATGGAACAAGCTGCAACTGATCAAATCATGGACACAGAGATTAAGCACACTCGCCAACAGAACATCCAACTGTATCAAGTTGTCAAAGCAGGCCAACTCCTTCACCAGGGCAAGTGGCTCACCAGGGACCAAGTTCAGCAGAAGTTTCCTCATCTCATGGAGGAACTCAACGCAATGGGGACCATTTCTTTCTAAGGGGGGAGGAATGATCCAGGTGGATATTGGTGGCCACCCGCCAAGTCCACTTGGACCCCCACCATTGTTTCTTTCAGCTTTTCAGTTTCCTTAATTGTAGCACAATTTACTATTTTTAGCATTTTTTCGGGTCTTGAACTTTCGAAGCCGTTTTGAGGCCCTAAATGACGTTTTTTGAGAAAACTGAAAGCAACATGGGTCCATGGACCGATGTTGCTCGTCTCAAAATTGGAGTTCCCAGATAGATCTTTCTAACGAGATATTGTACGCATTAAACAGAGTTCGTATGCCAAAGTTACGACCCCATGAAGGTGATGTACCAATTTACCCAAACGGGCCCACAGTTTGGCGTTTCATCTTCTAGGGTTAGGTTTTTGGATGTTTAGGGTTTTCCATTGTTTCTCAACAATAAATAGGCCTTTGAGCCTCATTGTAACACAGTTCAGAGGCATGTAGCCACCACATCTCTTCTCAGAGATAAGCTACCATCGACCTAGCTGTTTATTTCCATTTTCTGTTTGTAAGCATATCTCAGTGTTTTACATTAATGAAATGAAGTATTATTTCCGCTACATCTTTGCGTTTATGGTTATCTCTGTAATTTTTTGCGTTCCTGTTTAAATCTGGATCATAGGAAGAGCTTGTCCATAACAAGCACAGAACAGGTCTTGGATATGAGAAGGACGCGTCCTTTCATGTTTCAGATTACTCAAAGCCCATCCAGTTTCAGAGTGTTGGATTCCCTCATGACAGTTCACCTTCAGCTGTTCTAGATTCTGCTCCTCTTCCGCAGCAACAACAATAGATTGTGAAATGCCAACACTGTGACCGAGTTGGCCATATGAAAGATCATTGTTTTGATCTTCATTCATGTAAGAACTATCATAAAACCAGTCATTCTTCAAACAGATGCTTCAAAAACAAACATCCTGCAAGAACAATGATTCATCTTGGATGGATTTCTTCTTAGCAATGGGCTTCAACAGCCAAGAAGATATTTCGCTCATACAACAGGATTTGTTCTCGAATATTGAAAAGTCTTGCAGTTGAGATCTCTTCATCTTCTCGCCTTGTATCTGACAGGGGGGGAAATGATGGTCATCTACAAGCTTCAAAGCCACATCAAGCGAGCCTGAGCCACAACCTGCCATACCAGATTCAGAGTTGTAGCCAGAGACAAAGATGCCTGGAGCATGCCTTCAATCAGTGATACCTCTTCAAAACATTAAGAGCACTTCCTCTAGCAGAAGACCTCAGCTTCATGCCTGACTTGGAAGAGTTCTGGAATTGCATTAAGCATTCCAGAGTTGTTGGTCATCCTTAAACCATCACAGGTTGAGACCTCCCTTTTTAGGTTGAGGTTCTCCCTTTTATGCAGGGTGAGACCTCCCTTTATTGGTTGAAGGTTTCCCTCTTCAAAACATCAGGAGCACTTCCTCTAGCAAAAGACCTTAGCTTCATGACAGAATTGGAAGAGTTCCGGGAACTGCACTAAGCGTTCTAGTGTTGGTGGTCATCCTTAAACCATCGCCCTTTATAGCAACATTTCAAAGAGCACATTCAGCCTAGTGCTGCCATGCATTTTTGCACATTTTGTATTACAGTTCTCTTCTTAGACTCATACATAACCCTTTGGATTAAGAGGGGGAATGTTGGACACCTAATCCTCTATGGGTTGGTGTAGAATGTGAACAGCCATGAGAGTCCAAGAGACCTTGGGATGTGGAACCCAATGGTCACACGAATGTACTATAAATGTATATCATTGCCAAATAATAGATGTACTCTCCTGCTTATCTTTAATATTATGTTGCTGCCATGTGTGTGTTTAACAGTGGTCACTCACCTTTAGGAACACATAACTTGTCCATCCTATAGAGTAACCTATTATAGAGATGACAATAAATTGTGCTATCTCCATTGTCAACATGACTCTAGTTCTACAACCACTGAAACACTTCCTTAAAGTCCTCACTCCCTACATGAGAAGCACTAACACCAAAAATAAAAACTAACACCCACCTCACCTTACCAAGCTTCACGACCAAGTAGTTTTGGAGCATCGTCCGCAAACCTTACCAAGCTTCACAGCTCACTGGTTTTGGAGCACCATCCTTATGCTAACTATCTCTCCCATTGTTGAGATCACCCACTGGTTTTGGAGCACCATCCTTATGCTAACTATCTCTCCCATTGTTGAGATCACCTGCCTTGTTATCATCATCCAACATGAATGAATTATTTCCTTCATACTATAAAAAATATAGGTCAAGAAAGCACATGCCATCCTTTTTACTCCAGCATCCACCACAAATTAGTTGAATGTGTCTTTTCTAAGCATTATTTATTAATATTGATTGACACATAATGTTAGAAAGTAGAAAACCACACCATTTGGAATTATTTGTTGGTATGCTATAATGGGTAAGTTTTCATTCTTGTCAAATGCCTTTTGGTATTGGACGATTAATCTTTCCTTACTTCTAAAAAAGAAAATGATACTTCTAAAAAAAGCTCTTAACCAAACTAATCCCTCATGAAATAATATCCAAATAAATATATAAAAAAATTAATTTAATATGAATATGTTCAAAACATTAGTTTTCATATGGGATTTTTTACTAAAATATATTATATTTCATTTTTGTACTCAATTTTTAATTTAATAAAAATAGAAAAAGTTTGCTTAGGTTCATTTGGAACGCTTGAATGTTGGATTGTAGGGCTAAGCAAGAATTTTTTTTGACAAAATGTTTAAAAGGCCTTCAATGGGGAGACATTTAGGGCATTGTTCACCATGGGTGTTTTTTCTTTGAAAATAAGTCCGCCTTTGTTTACATTTCCAAGCACTTAAAACGTACCAGGCCTTTATACGTAAATTCAACACTACATGCTTTTGTAAGATTTAGCAGTATCCATTCTGCCTGTATGCAAACTACTACTATGCTACTGTGGCACTTCTAAAAATTTTGTTCACAGATGGAGAAAATTCGTTGTGGCTAATGGTGGAGTTTGATAGTTGTCTACATATTGTTGACATTATTGGCTCCTATTAATGCTCAATGAGGTGATTCTTGAAGTTTATTCAGATTTGAAATATGCTCTTTTAAGCTCATTAATTCCTCATATTTGAAGATATCATTTTGCTAACAAATTTCTACGGGAGAGGTAGAATTTCTCAATATTGACTGTGGTGGAAAAATAAACACAGACAATTTGACATGGGTGATTGATGTTAATTGCATAGACGTTGGACAAACAGTAGATGCAGAAAATGAAATCTTGCCTTCATATTTGCAGAATGAACGGTTATTCCCAAAGCCTCTGAACAAATCCTGATATCAAGTAAGTGTGATCCCCAACGTGCCTTATCTCTTAAGAGTATGGCAGGATTTTGCTAATTCCAGTGATTTTAAAACTTCGACAAGCTTCGCTTTCTCTTTCGAGACACTGGGTATGTTGGCTAGAAACGTAACAATTCAGTCAGATTCAAATCCAATATATCAAGTTAGCTTGCTAGAATCCTTTGGGACAGGCTTATTAGGTTGGAAAACCTGACATAGTTGAGCGAATTGGACGGAAACCCTTGCAATATGTTCGTGTGGACTGTCTGACGTTTAACCCAGTGGGTTGTGGCAGTGATAGTTGGGGTGGAATCCAGTAGATTAGCTACACGCTCAGACTATAGGTCCACCATTCGAGAACACAACACAGACATTCTTGAAGAATAAGGTGGTCTTTCAATAGAATCAAAGCTTTCTAGTTTTCGAGTTTTTGATGCACTGGGCAATATGAGAATAGAGACAAAGGATAGGGCTCGGGTTTGACCCTTGCCCATGGCGACCCTGGCATTGTTTCTGGCTGCCATGAGCTTCTTGTGGACGACCCCTTATCCACTGAGCAACCACTTCATCCCCGCGGATGACATATATTTGCTTCATCCTTACTGATGACATATATTTGAGTTGCGACGCCTTAGGCCGCGGGGAGTCGGGCCGGCGTACTTGGGTGACCGACAACAACGTAACTATGAGCAAGAAATCGATCAGAGTCTATGTGTCATATTTTAATATTTTAATACGACAAAACTTGTCTTATTTTAATACGACGGGAAGAAAGAAATAAAGAAATTATTTTAATATCTATGAGGCTAAAGATCGCTTATGGGACATATTGCTTCTTCATCTACTTGATGTATCCGACTTTTTTTTGTGAAGCTTCAAAATAATTGCTCCCAACTTCTCGACAAACACCTTGCTAAATAAATTATCCCAAGAGCTAGCTGCCAGCATATTTGCATAATTTTCCTTGTCTTTGAAGGCCTCACATTCTAAAATGAAATGTTTTTCTGTTTCCACTTTTCTTGAAGAACAAAAAATGCATACACTTTCCTCCTACACTTCTCTTGACCTTTTCCAGTGCCTTGTTTCACAACGGAGGAAAACGAAAATGAAAAATTGTGATTGGTCGGGTGAACAGTGCCAGCTCACCCCAACCTCGCAGAGAAATGCCTATTGGCATAATTACTCAAAAACACACAAAATTATGTGTTCTCACTTTAAAAACAGCACACGTTATGGGTTTTTGAGTTAATGGGATATAATGTAAGCATCTCAAAAATTATTCACGTTATGGGTTTTTGAGTTAATGGGATATAATGTAAGCATCTCAAAAATTATTCAAAGGAAACCAAACATTAGTTGAATTAAATGTTTTACATATTTTTGGGTTTTCCTTTAAATGTAAAACCTAGTTGACATATAATTCGTGATAATGCTAGGATGACCACGATGACACATCTAAGAAGATGGAAATAATTGTGACTTTCTTGTTAAAAAAAATATGCCTAGTAGACATATATCTCACTATAATTTTGGTATGATCATGATGACCACGATGACACACGTTATACGAAGATGGAAATAATTGTGACTTTCTTGTTAAAAAAAATATGCCTAGTAAACATATATCTCACTATAATTTTGATATGATCATGATAACATGCATTACATAAAGATGGAAAATTTACATGATGTATGCAAAAAAAACATACATACTATTCACATTTATTGTTGTAACTCAAGCATCACCATTGTGACATGAATTACTTACATAAACACACACACAATTATGTTTTACACTTAAAAACCACATTTACATGGGATTGTGGGTTTTGAGGTAATCAAAATTATTATATATTGTATTAAGGCAAAACTCAACCATGATGATTTCATGGAACTCGCACCACTCTAAGCCACATTGCATTCATCCCCCCATGCATTGGAAGCAACCCATCAATGTGGATGGTGTGGTGGTTCTCTATTCACCACATGTTAATTCTATTTGTAATATTGAAGGAGAAACTAAAGTGAAAGAACAAGCAATCTATTTTTGGAAACATAACCCTTAGGAATTATGTGAATTGTATTATTCACTTGATAGGAAGGTGAAAGGCCTCAAGTGAACTTGCACAGCCATCGGAAGTCCAAGATACATCTTGGAATATGAAACCAAGGGTTATTAAGATTGTATTTATATTTTTATCAATTAATAATATTCATCTTACAGCTTATCAAATATTGCCTTTCAAATTTGTGAATCTAATAGTG
Source organism: Pinus tabuliformis (assembly GCA_031772625.1). Classification (NCBI taxonomy): domain Eukaryota; kingdom Viridiplantae; phylum Streptophyta; class Pinopsida; order Pinales; family Pinaceae; genus Pinus; species Pinus tabuliformis. The sequence goes on along the minus strand of CM062817.1, from coordinate 1,838,405,579 downwards.
ATATAATAACACAATAGGCCTTAGATAGAGGAGGAATGACCTGTTATAGAGTTTTGTGAACCCAATAGGTCTTACTTAGAAACCTCTCAAATCTTCCTAGTAGATTTTCCATCCTAGCTTGTTATCTCTTGTAGTGAGCAAATGTGCACTCCTTTAATGCCACGTTCATTCCTTGTGGCCATTTCTTGATCTTCCTTAGCAAATCCAATACATTCCTACACAAACTTACCTCTTTGTCTATTCACCATTCTTTGCTTGGTATGTAGAAACGCCACCGTTCACTGTGCTTCCAGCATCAAGCATTACTTTGTCATTCTAATTCTTGTGCCATGTGCAATCCGTGACTGCTACCCTACCCTTCTTGTTCTAGCTCCAGTCATGCTCTTCTAGCATTTTTTTATATGACACACAATAAAATGTTTTTCCATTTTCTCTATAGAAACAATGTATCAAAACGTGGAGCAACTTAAATATGAGCTTTCACGACCATCAAGATCTCTAATGAAATGTATTCTTCATGTGTCAATAAAGGAGAAGACTATGCAATGGGAAATAATAGAGTGCATATTGTCTATTCTTTTCATGGTTATATTTGGGCAAAGCTTATCAAATGTGGAGGTTACCAGTGTTTGCTTTTCAGTTTTTGCTCATTTGTTGATTCTCTAATCGAAATTGTAGAGATTTCCATTGTCGAATCCTTCCCATTATAGTCTTAACACCACAATAAGGCCTTGTTACCCTGCTATGCACATCATGATCAACATTGTCCCATTACTACATTTTGTCATGACATTTCATATGCATCATGTTTGTTTTTCCTTGATAAGGTGTATACAACTTTAGGAGGCATAAAAGTTGTAGGGGAATTTACAGTTTTGTAGTTGTAATCTCCCTAGTTTGCATTTTCATTGCTGATTTTATGCTTTCATGGTGATTTTTTCAAGGTGTAGGAGATGAGCTTAAGGTCGTCATGAAAATTTTATAACTTGTTATGGCTATCATCATTTGAAAAGATGTGCATATGCAAATTGGATTTTAAAATATGCATGTTCTTTGGGAAAGAATTTGTCACAATCCTTTTATATTAAATAGTTTCACAACCATTGTCACCCGAATAACAAATGAGGTAGGCTCACCAACCATTGTTGTATCATCGTATGGTTGTTTACTCATACTAAAAGGTGCCTCCACACAATAGAAGATGAGTTCATGTGCTTCAAGCATTCCATTCTAATCTATCACAACAACAACAACAAAAACTTCCAAATAAGATTGCGAGGTGTGTCTGGGAAGCATTGAGATACTCACTTAAGAGTGGTCATTAGCATTAGTGTGGAGATCTCTTCCCAAGAAGAAGAAGAAGAAGAGGAGGAAGAAGAATCCATTAATCGGTTCCCAAGTGCCCCCAACATCCACATTTAGAACAAAGTGGATAAGTGTCAGCCATTTTGGTTAAGTGGAGGAATTGTTCATTTCCATATCTCCATTGAAATCGCCATGGTTTTCATAGTATGGGGAAACTTGCTCCTTCCTTTCATAGTCCCATGCTTAGGCATTTGCATTACCATTTCCTTTGCTAAAGACTTAACACAATCTGAATTGAAGTAATTAATTATGCATACCACTGACCAATGTCCAATTTTTGGTGCATGTTGAAAATGCCCATATTAGTGCCCTTAAAATTTCTTTGTGGTGTGGGGGTGGTCTACCCTCTTTGAATTATGGTGGGAGGATTGGCAATATTTTCCATAACAACACTAGAAAAGTTGTGCAGACTTCCTATATGGCTTGAAGTGGTTTGAGTCACATTTCTAAGACTACAAAATATCTTGCCACGTATTCATATGAGTTGTGGCCATGTTCTCCAACTCTAAAAATATATAGATACCAATATATTTGCTTCTTTTTACTTGAGTCTGCAAACTTCTTCTGCTAATATTTTTCGTGCATTTGTTGATGCATGATCGTTGGTCTTTCGAAGCCTAAAATCATAGTAACACAATTTTGATTTAGAGAGAGATAATGTAAGGAGTTTGGATTTATCAACTTGCCCTCATTCAACTCTAGTCATCTAGAGTATGCTTTGTTGCAGTCAATTGCATTAGTCCTTTAAGATCTTGACACTGCCTCTCATATATTTGAGAAGAGACACTTTAGCTTCATGGATCTATATTCAATTCACATTGAGATTGATTCCTAACTTTCACCTAGCTTTTGCATTATTCTTTTAATGTTTGTATCCTTATCATCCATTTCATGTTATCCTATTAGCAATATCTAGCATTAGCATATTTGAGAAAGTTTCGCTTGAAGTTAGTCCCATGGAGCAACTTGTACTTTTTTTTAAATAACATAAATTACATTGTAAACAGGTGCATTTTTGGTTGAAATCGACACCCTTCATTTGCTTGAGTTGTTGAGAAAATGGAAAAAATTGATGGAGTCTTGAAGTTATGGAATACTCTCATACTCCCTACTATTGATAATATAGTCAAAATCAACAAAGCCACTCTCATCAATATTCTAACATGTTTATAATATTCGTAGCACAAGATCAAGTTTCTTTAATTCAAATCACAATTTTAACAAGATGAAATACAACAAAGGAATCAATATTCTGAACTAGTATTTATTCAAAATAATTCTCTACTTGAGCCAGAACAATGTAAACTTTGAAAATGGAACTATAAACTCAAAATGGGAACTCTAGCAACAAAAAAAACCCAAAAAAACATCAAAAAGAGTGCTAAAAACGAAAAGTATGTATACTTGAATGATGGTTTTTTTTTTAGGGTCAATTTTGAACATGTTTTAAAAATGGCAATGAAAACGAATTTTTCATACAAAAATTGTGCAAAAAACACCCTAAAACGAAAAGTGTTGATACTGGAACAATGGTTTTTTTTAAGTCATTTTTAAAAAATGTCAGTAAAATTGAATTTTTATGTGCAAAAAAACAACTAATGTTTTTTAGGAAAAAAACACACTAATGTTTTTGGTAGAATAATATTTTTTTTTCCTAAGTATAATTTCAACATGTTTTAATAATGACGATAAAGATAAAATAATGAGATCTGAAACACATTAAAATTCTATTAGTTTTCATCCATGTTGTTAAACATATAATAACATCACACTAAAGATCGCTAAAATTCTAATTATTTTCAACCATAACATTAAAGATACAAAAAATTTGAAATTTTTTTCAACCATAAAAAATAAAAATAAAAATAAAAAAAAAAAAAAAAATAAAAAAAAAATCATAATATTATGAACAAATTACATGACTAAATTAATCAAATGCCATTATTTGTAGATTGAATGAAACATACATTATATCTCTAATTTATTGTTGCACTGTAGATATTCTAAACAATAAAAATCATCATAATTAAAACATATGATCCAACAACATAAAAATGACTCATAACTTCTTATTTAACACCATATGGAAATCAAAATTTTTATTTCAGAATACGATGCAAACATCAGTTATATAAACTGTCTTAGACAATTATTCAAAATCACTCATACTTTCTTACACACCATCAAAATTCACATCTTCAGATGAATGATTGGATGCAGACGAAGATGTTATGTATTCTTCTCTTTCATCAACTAGTGCCCCATTTGAGTCCACATGCATGCCCACCATTTTAGGTTTCAAAATTCTTTTGGATCTACGACTGGTTTCAGCAGACTCCCATCTCAACATTGTTCCTTCTGGTAACAACCTTTTCAAAATCTCTATCGTCTTGAAATGAAGAGTTCCTCTCTTTGTTAAATTGAAGCCATAAACAAGTATGTCAACATCCTCCAATTTTAAGAGGTCTATGTGGCAACGATTTATATTTGTACCCTTTCTTTTTCTCTTTTCGCCAATTTTTTTATCAACTACCATCTCTGGCTTATACACACCATTGAATGGGTGTGTATTTTTGGCATACCAATGTACTTCAACACCTGTAACGTCTTCATTTTCTGTAAAGACCTTTATAATCTTAGCAACCCAAAATGGATAACCATTGGGATCTCCATATGCTAGAACTGCGATCATGCAACCCTCCTTAATATCCTGTATTGAACCCCTGTAAAGGTCTTCCATGGCTTCACGTTGTGCACGAGATCTTCTGGAACCAATATACATCTCTCTTTCCTTTGCCTGTGAAGAATTAATAATACCTTGAGATTATTGATGTTCAACAATGTTTCTTTCCTCACGTTCATTTGACACATTTTGTGGCCAAATAAATGGATTTTTCAAAGGTATATCTTCGTTTGTTGTTCTTGAAATGATATCACTTTGATTATTGAAAAATGACTCCCACCAAACTGAATCAGCAATTTCAAAGTACTCATATGTATATCTAATACAATTTTTAATTTCTTCTAGGCAATCAAAATAATTTATATCTCTATTATGTCTATGTGCATTATGAACTTTAGCAACTGATTGTAATAACAATATATTTGATGCAAATATTGGATGATCTGGAATGAACTTCAAAAATTGCAAACTTGATGACAGTGCCCATTCTGCAGTAGTTGAATACTTCTTGCCCCATATTAGTGTTTTCCCATCAATTTTTTTGATACAAAATTAATGTTGGAAGCTAATGTCATTAAGTTGTTCAATGCATTTCTCCTCACCATGCAATCCCAGAATAAACCTTTGCATGTCAACAGTTTCTTCCAACACATCAAAAGTAGGCTCTAACATGTATGATTTCTTAATACATTCAATTAATGATGGCAAGCTCCCAACTTCCTTGCTTCTCAATGTGATTGAAAAACGATTGAACATCTGATCAATATGGTCATGAGTATGCCCAACAAGAAGGAAACCAACCTTTACCTTCTGAAAAATTCTCTATTCAACAAGCATGTTTAGATATCCAAAAACAACCTAATTTTTGTTTTCACGAAGTGTTGTCCAATTGTGGATACAAAACTTCAGGAAGATTACCAGACCAATGAGAAAGCATATCATGAATTATGGTTATTGTCATATTTGCATCATTGTGAATATTTAGAGTTGTGAAGTACACCCTTGGCAATATTTTTCCATTGAAGACCATACAACCGACCAAATGATACTGAATAAAATTTCCCTCTTGTAAATTTTTGGGTGTGCGAACAAAATGTGGTAAAAGTGTTTTCTTATGGTCCATACCATCAATTATCAAACCCAAATATTTATTAGAATTATCATAACAATTTTTTCGATGTTTGTACAACTTTTTCCTTTCACTTGTTTGTTGTTCGCGATGCTCCTAAAGTTCTTTGACAATGGAACCTACACAACATAAAAGAAAGTCATTAAGAAATACGTTTTCATAGTTGATGACTATACAATTTAAGTTAAATTTATGAATGCTTACCTCTTTCTGACCCTTCACATTTATCCCTTTTTATTTAAGAGAAGCACATGTACTGCAAATCCCCATCATTGTCTTTTTAGGAATACGGACATTGTTGAATTCTTTCTTCCATACCTTCAAAAAATATTGATATGTAATAAATTTACCATGTCCTCAGCGCCTTCTGCATTTTTTTTGTATAAATTGTAGATTTCTTGTCTTGAAAAATTATCTGGAACATGTATTGTCTCTCTATTTGGTATACACTCTCCATGCTTTGAAAATAAATCTTTCATCCATGACATTGCGGTATTTGATAATGGCCCAAACTGTCGTTTATGACGTACATTTGAATAAAATTTGGGATCCTTTTCCAAATTTTTTTGGATTCTTGAGAGACGAAAATTACCCATCGAATGAAACATTTTGAAAGTCTTTCTACAGATAAATAAAGACCCAATATAATAATCATAACCTGACAATGTAGATTGCATGCACCCAACTAAATATGAATTTTGCATGCTTTTATTCATTGACAACTATCTCTTCCTTTTCTCTAATGCAAACTTGAAATCCATATGTTTCAAGCAATCTTTTTGACAACATTCACTTGAAATGAGAGGGTTAATAGAACTTCTTCTTGTCAGATATTCTGCTCTACCCTTTGTATAACTAGAACATCTTGGATTGATATGAAAAGGTCTGCTCCTACTCCTCGATACAATATTTCTTGGCAACATCTCCATCATTGGATCATCATTTGTATAAGCATTTTTTATCATCATTTTGAGGAATGTTATTCTCACTATGATCATCTGTGCTTTTAAAATACTAACTTGGAAGATATTCTTCATCTTCCCCTTCTTCAGTGCCACGGTCTGCCTCTTAAACTAAATCTTTTACCTAAATTAATTTATTACTTAAACTATATAATATTTACTAGACAATTGAATGTTTTTATTTTATTTTTATTATACCTTCTAAAACAAATTAATCTCACATTCACCGTGTTGTAAAACAATTCTACGATGTTCACTTCATCATAGTTTCTTATATCGCCATAACAAAATTTACATGTTAAAATTTATAAAAACAAATTAATCCCACATTAACCGTACAGTAAAACAAGTATGTAATTTCCTCTATATAATAAATTTCATTATCACTATTCCTCACATCATATTAAGGTTTTCCGAGGTTCGTTAAAAAACTTGGAGCGAATTTGTGGAGCAGCTACATTGCTATCAACAACATATTCAACGGAGGATTATCGCATTTGAAAGGTTAGTTAATTTTTCTGCTGTGCAAATTTTAAAATTAAATAAGTTTAATGAATTTTTTTTTTTTTAGAAATTAAAAAAATTTGTGGGACAGATTTACCCACTACGTCCGCAGTGGGCGTGGTGGGCCCGATCATGCTCCCAATGGGCCCATGGGTGAGGGGCGGGGAGGCTGGCTGCCCAGAACCCTGCCCCACCCCGGCGTGGTGGGCCCGATCATGCTCCCAATGGGCCCATGGGTGAGGGGCGGGGAGGTTGGCTGCCCAGAACCCTGCCCCACCCCGGCGGCCTGCCATCGGGGTGGGGCGGGGACGCTGGCAGAATTGATACGCCACCTCGACGGGTCATTGGGCCATCGGGGTGGGGCGGCGAACTAGCTGCCAACAACCCCCCGACCGCCTCCTCCACCCCACCCCACCCCGGTGGCCCAACGGCCCGCCGCCCTAGCCGACAGTTGGGTTGTTGGGGCACCAGCCCCCCCGCCCCACCCTGGCGACCCAACTGGGGCGAGGGGCCAAGCAAGGCTGGGGGTGGGGAGGGGGGCCAGTTGTTGTGCCGCCGGGGTGGGGTAGGGGGGTTGAGCCCAACTGTCGGCTTGTGTGGCTGGCCGATTTCCAGGGTGGGGCGATAGGGCGTAGTATTTTAATTTTTTATTTTAATTGTTATGCTTTACAAAATTAATTATCATTTATCTTTTTATTTGTTAATTTAAGCTATTATTTTTTTGTAATTTACTAATTTATATATGTGTCTTTTTTTCAGAAAAATGGTATCAAAGAATATTTCTATGAATCTTTCTGGACCAAAGACTGTTAAAGGTGGATCTTCAAAAAACACTGTTGAATGAACCAAACCTGAGCTGATAGCTATAAATCTTTCAAGTGCCTCAAACAATAAGAAGATGAATTCATACTGGAAGAAATCAAAAGAAGTGAAACTTCCAACAAATGTTTGGTATGTGAAAAAAAGAAAGAAAGTGAAGATGTGCAGATATATCTATATGTTGATATACCTAACGATAATGGAATTTATGGGGTGTTGGGAAAGGTCATAGACATGTGTTCGGTACCGAGCAATGAAGTTGTTTACATACTTACAAAATCGCCCAAGTCACATGAAAGGATTAAATATCAGTTATTATATTCATTGTATGACACGAGAGAGGTATCTACAAAGTTATGTAAACAAATCGCAAATGAGATGACACAAAATATCGTAAGTATTGTTATTTATATTTGTGTTTTGCGTTATTGTAATTGTCTCATTATATTTTTACAGCTTTGTTTTTATTGACATATGATATTTTGTTTGGCAAAATTTTGTTGAAAGTGTTTCAATTATGTTGGGAGGCATTCATTTCATAAAGCATGATATTATGAAAGTTGTGAGAAGTTTCTACTTAGTGTCAGAAGAAGATATGGAAAACAAGAAAAAGGTAGTAATTCATGATGCTACAAAACTACATCCAAGAGATTAGAAAAAAGAATGCCTCTAGTGGATAAATCTAGCAAAGGTAGACAGGTTACTTTTGAAGATGAGGAAGTTGAAACTGACACTGAAGAATATGTTGTCGTTACTAAGGATGACATTGGAATTGATGTTAGAAAGGAGAAGAGTCGTAAAAGATCAAAAGTAACAATTCCCGAGAATAATTTTGTTCTAGTTAATGATGAGAATGTTACGAGGAAGAAAAGTAAAGTTGAACATTCTCAAGTAGGCATTACCAACAACGAAAATCCTAGTGAAACTTCAAAAGAAAGCAGAGAAATCATTACACCAGGAGCTGATTTAGAGGATGCCATTATTAAAACAAAACAAAATGCCATTCGACAGAACTTGACAAAGAGAAACTTAATTGAGAGTTGTCATACATTTCAGCTTAATGTGAGACAAATCTATAAGGCAAGTGAAGGATAATGTAAATATCAAATCAGAAAGCCACACCACCTGCATGTCCACAACTTGAAGACATTGATGAGGTACAATCCATATACTCATGTGGTTTATTATGTGCTTCTTGTTGATCCAATTCAAGTTCCCAACAAAGAAGCATTTGATAAGTCAAAATGTTTTGAATACAATTATTATGTGCTTGGAGGGAACCATTATGTAGAAGCTCAAAGACAATTGATGGAGGAATATTCCAATAACCCACGTTTTGAAACAGTGAAATGTATCATTTATGTTGGTTTATCAGATACAGAAGCAAAGTTAGTGGCATGGGATCATAATTCAGATAATGAATATAGAATGTCTATGACTTTCATCCAAAGGGTTGGATTTATTCATAGTGAATTTGAAGAAAAATGTGGTGAGGATAAAAAAATGTTATTGTGGATTTTTGAAAGGAATGATGTATGGAAATAGGCTATCAAATTGAGGAGAAAATCAATTCAAAAGGCAGCAAAGTAAATGTTGATTTATTCAGAGGTATTGATAACATTTTCAAGTTGGCATTTAGAACTGGAGAGATATGGGAATTTATTAATGAGATTTTTAACATGTGGGAGAACATTGACATTAAAAACCAGAAGGCCAAAAGGTCTAAACCATTGATATGTAGCAATAGTAAATCAAGTCCTGAAATGAAGCAACTTCTAGGAGATATGACTATCACACCTTGGAGAGCATTGCAAGGAGTGAAGGATGAAAAACTTGTCAAAGCAATATTATCTCGTGTGAGGCCAGGGGAATTATCATTGGAGGAAATGTCTGAGAAATTTCAAAAGTAAGTTTGTTGAATTATTTTTACTTATTTCTATATTATAATTTTCTTTTAAATATAACATATTGTTCTTGGTAATATTTGTTATACATATCATTATATTAACTTTTTTTACTTTATCTATACAGTCACAAAGTTTACATGAAAATACAAGAACAAATGGTTAAATTGTTGAATGAAGATAGTTGGGATGATGTTGTACGCAGCTATCCAGATTCAAGTTCTACATCAACATTAAAAAAAATTGTCTTTCATTTAAAAAGGTATGTTGATTTATACATTCATTTTTATTCATCTGTATACTATTTTTATTTTATAACTTATACATGTATTTGTTTATTTTATTAAAGATGAGGAAGGATGCAAATGGAGCACTAGATAGTTTCATAACCTTTATTGAAAAAATTAAGATTGAAAGACTGAAGAAGCAACGTCTTAGGAATGTTGAACTTGATCCAACTCTTACTCATTTCATTTGGAATGGGCTTGACACTATTCAATATCAAGTAATACAAAGCGATTGTGAAGACATTGCTAAACTCATACCTAAAAGGGATTATGCCCTAGTTATTGTAGATATTCCCCATGGTTTCAATATCCAAAACATTGACTATGATAGTGACCCTTATACTTATCAAGCTCTTAGTAAAGTGGTTGCGAGATTTCTAGAAGTCACATCATCACCATTATGGAGATTTGTGACATTTCATTCAGACACACAATTGGAAATGTTATTGTCAAGCTTCAAGGGGAAAACAAACTCAAGGATGCAGCTTACATGGTAAGACGTTGAAAATGTATATTTGATTAATGTTAAAAAATTCATTTATGTACAAGTTAATTGAACTTTTACTATTTCATGTTACAGGCAAAAGTCAAATCTTCTTAACCGTGAAGATCAACCATTTATAAATGATTGTGAGTTCATCCATATTGATAGTTGGGCAAAAGATGATAGCTATATGTCTATGATTTTTAATCGGGTAGATGGAAAGAGTCATAGCCAAGTACTTATTTATGATGTTGTTGTGAGAAAACTAACATATGAAGACAAAGAAGCAAAAGGAGAGATAGTTAACATTTATCAAAAACCACAGTTATTGATTAACTATCTTATAGACATATGTTCAAATGAAGGAGATTGGGTTCTGGATTTATTTTCTGGCTCAGGTAAGTTTTATTATATGGAATTGAATTTCAATATCTTCTTTCTTAATTTATATGTCATTATACTAATTTACTTCATTATTTCTTTTGTGCTTGATAATTAGGTACAACACTAGCATGTTGCCTTCAAAAATGAAGAAATTGCATTGCCATTGAAAAAGATACAATACAGTGCAATTTTATTCAGCAAAGAATTAATGCTCTTCAATTTCTTCAAGATGCAATGCAAGAAATATGGTTAAAGAAATGGGACTTTAGTGAATCACCTGGGGCAAAAAGGGCAAAGGAACCTCAACCACCATTACATGGAATGATTGGAAAGGCATACATTGGGAGATTCGCAGACATCAAAGATTCATTAGAAGCGGAAAATGAGTAAAATGAAGCAGAAAATATTGTGGAAGAAGACAATGATGAAACTCTAGAGGATAAAGAGTTTGGATTACGTGATATTGTTGATTAAATTTAAGTTATGCTTGGAAATCAAACTCATTTTTTGTAACTATTAATGAGTTATACTTGTAATGTTTTTACTTTCACATTTTATGAGAAAAATAAGCATTCAATTAATGTTGTTATGTGTTCAATATTTGTATGATGTGATTTTCGCATTAATTTTTATGTTAATTATTATTTTTTGAAAAAACAAAGATTATTATACTTATTTTAACATGAAATTCACAAAATAAATAAATAATACCAACCTATTATTTAACCAGTTTTAGTTAAAGTTTTCCTATAAAATTGTCATTTTGACATGTCATTTCTAGCAAAAAATGATCAAAATGTGTAATTTTTTAGTTATATTTATGTTGAAAATGGTTATTTTTATGTCAATTGTTAAAAATTATTGTTTTTTAGAGATAATTATTTCATGTGCATTGAAAAATTAATTTGCGATGTAAAAATATGTAGAATATCGAAACTTCAAAATATCGACCTTCTTTTTTAAATATGCAGAACAATAAAAACCTCACTACCAAAAAAAATATGAAGAAGAAGACCACTTCAAAAATTGTTAAATTTAGAAAATAATTATTTACATTTCATACATTAGAAAAATTAAAGTCAAAAAATAGGTCTTTTAAAAAAAGGACCTGATGCAGAATCATCACTTTTTTAAATCAGCGTGCAAATCACTAACATTATAAAACGTAATGTACATAAAAAAAATTAAAATGCTAAAAATTATGCTCTAAAAAAAATGTGTGTTCTGCATCGCCCCTTTTCAAAATCGGGTCACTTTTTTGCTATCTCTACGAAACGGGTAACAATATCAATTCCCGTTTCAAAGTTTACATTGTTCTATAGAAAGATTCCCATCAACAACCAGTTTCAGAATAATTCTTTGTTTGATTCTAAGAAATATTCCCATCAACAAACAACACTTGATCATATCAACGATTCCATATTAGGAGATTCACATCAAGATGCAAAAGTTTAATGTGCACTTCCCAAGTGCATCATCAAAACTTGGGAAGAAGTAATTGAAAGCAAACACAAAACCAGCCTTGGATATGAAAAGGAAGAGACCTTTCCAATTCTAGACTACTCCAAATCAACCCAGTTTCAGAGTGTCAGGTTTCTTCAGGGAAACTCATCTTCACCTGCTCCACTTCCACATTAAATTCTCAAATGTCAACATTGTCATCAAATTGGCCACTTGAAAGATCAATGTTTTGATTTTCACCCTTGTGAGCATTTTGGAAACACATTCATCATTTCAACAAATATTTTAGTCACAAGAACCTTGCAAGAGAAAATATTCACCATGGATGGATTGCTTCTTAGCAATGGTCATCAACAACTAAGAATATATATCAATCAACAACCTATTTTATATCAAATTCTCTTATGCGGACAGAAGTGAATCCCCTAGATCTAGTGGTTGATCTAGAAACAACAGAAACAAAAAAGAACAATGCTTTCCTTAGAGAAATTAATAAATATATGAAAGGCCTACCTAGTATCCAACGCTAGTCCTCCTCTTCTCTTGGCTTGTAGACTTTAGGTCCAACTCCAATTACTATAAATGGAACCTGCAAGATAATCACAACAAACAAGGGAACCACAAGACATCGATAGCATAAACTAATATCTATATTCAATGAGTCAAGTGGGCATTGAAATACATATGCATCAAATCGACACAAAACATAGGAAATCAAGATTCTTGTATTAATGAAATGTAGGAAAAGCTTACAACCCTTTTACAGTTCTTAACAATGTAGAATCTCCCACCAAACCTGTCATTCCTTAGCCACAAGGAAAACCTTCAATCATAACTCAAAGATGGTAATGGATCCTTAGGTAAAAAGTAGCAACATCGGGGCATAGCTAAGAGTCTCCAAAAGCAAACCCATACCCTATGGGAGGTAGTGAATTTATAGGGTAAAAGTGGTAGTTTAGGATTTACCAATCTAGGATTGAGATCCAAAAATGAAGGAGGATAAGCTATAGGGATAAGAGATAAGACCTCTAATGTAGGATAGGATAGGAATTCGAGATCTTAATCAATATTAAATGGTTAAAACCAACTTAGAAGCTTTTGGAAGAAGAAGTTTCCTAAATATTTTTTATTTTTCCTTAAATTCTAGAACCATCGTACCTGCAAAGTAGAGCAACATGCGTTGGTCAATGCAAGAGCTTAGTTATGCAACACACGACCATTGTAGATGGACTCAAAGGCAGAGTGTGTCTGGGCCAAATATGTTTTTTTAAGCTGATAAACCCATAATTCTTGGACTTTTTGGAGAATCGTGTAGGAATTTACAAAGTAAGTTCCTCAGACAGAACACCAAAGGACACCGCTCACAAACAGATCGCAGATCAATACACCAGTATTTTGACGTGGTTAAAACCCTCAAAGAGGGAAATAGTCCACGGCCTGAGCCAACGTGGCCACTTCAGGCAATTTATTAATAAAAGAATGAAAATTTACATATGCTTCTCTCATAGACGGATTACCCTACAAATGAGCTCCATGCTCTTTAAATAGAGATCATGGACCAATCAGGTGTTAAGCCACGGATCAAGTGTCGGTAATACCGAGGAGAGAATGAACCGTTGGATCACTACATATCGTGACCGTCGGATTGTAAGTTACAAAATGTACATAGTAAAGAAACACACTTTACCTAACTCTATACTAGACCAAGTTGTACTTAACTATTTCCTATGTGTCGGAATATCCTAACATCCCCCCTTAAGAACAACTTGGGATAGGATTGAAGGATTTACAAATATGACACAATAGGAGAAGGAAGGAGGCACTAGAGCCTATCCCCCCTTAGTGACAACTTCCTGAACTCCAACCATAAATCGAAGTTTAGTGAACTTCGCCTCTGTGAGAGCCTTTGAAAAGATGTCTGCAACTTGATCATCTGTTGAACAATATTGCACTTCAAGAACATGGTCATGAATGAGCTTTCTGATGAAGTGCATGTGCAGTTCAATGTGTTTGCTGCGCTGATGTTGGACTGGATCTTTGCATAGCTGAATGGCACTTTGATTATCACACCAAAGTGTAGTCGGATGCTGCTTCTGAAAGCCAAACTCTGACAGGATCTGACGAAGCCACAAGGCTTCCTTACTAGCTTCTATGGCACCACGATACTCTGCTTCTGCTGAAGAAAGAGAAATGGCACCTTGTTTCTTGCAAGCCCATGTAATAGGTCCTGAACCAAGAGTGAACACATAACCTGCAGTAGACTTCCGATCATCAGGGTCACCAACCCAATCGGAATCAGTGAAACCAACCAATAGAGGAGCTGCTTCGGCACTGTAATGAATCCCAAACTGAACTGTACCTCAAACATAACGAAGTATTCTTTTAGCTGCTTTCCAATGACTTTCACGTGGGTTTTGCATAAACCGAGCAACAAGGCCAACGGCAAAGGAAAGGTCAGGACGAGTATGGGTTAGATACAAAAGTTTTCCCACAAGTTGACGGTATAAAGTAGCATCAACTTCAGGAGAAGTACAAGTGACTGAAATTTTGACTCCAGATTGAAAGGGAGAAGGGGTTGGCTTACAGTCTTCCATGTGAAAATGGCATAGAATATCAGAGGCATACTTGGATTGGGAAAGGGAAATACCTTCCTTGGATTGCAAGACTTGAAGACCAAGAAAATAATGTAAGTGTCCTAAGTCTGTCATTTCAAACTTCCTTTTAAGGCTAGACTTCACATGGTTTATAAGGTTGGGATCACTACCAGTCAGGATAAGATCATCAACATAAAGAACAAGAATGACAAGGGACTTGCCCACTTTCTTGGTGTAGACAGTATTGTCAGAATGACACCTAGAAAAGCCATTTTCTAAAAGAAAGTTATCCATTTTGGCATACCAAGCTCGAGGAGCTTGCTTGAGACCATAAAGGGATTTCTTAAGCCGACATACAAGGCTGGAGTCTGTTTGTATAAAGCCAATAGGTTGTTCCATATAGATTTCTTCATGCAAGTCCCCATGCAAGAAGGCGGATTTAACATCCATCTGATGGACTTCCCATTTGAAAGAGGCAGCAAGGGAAAGAACAAGGCAGATAGAGTTCATTTTGGCAACAGGGGAGAAGGTTTCAGTATAGTCAATGCCTTCAACTTGTGAAAAACCCTTAGCAACAAGACGAGCTTTATGTTTATCAACTTTCCTATCTGGTCCATACTTGGTTCTGTAAACCCATTTGCATCTAACAAGTTTTCGTCCCTTTGGTAGAGGAACAAGATCCCATGTATCATTTGCCAATAATGAATGATATTCCTCATTCATAGCTGCTTCCCAATCTGGATGGTCTGAAGCTTCTGCAAAGGTTTCAGGATCATAATTCACTGAAGCTTGAGCCAGTAAAGAAGAGGCTCTCTCGAACTGAGACCGTGTACGTCGCCGATCTGTAGGATCACCGGCAAGATCACTTGCTGCATCCCGAGTAGCACGGACCCATTTTGGAAGCTGAGGAGCTGAAGGAGGATCCTGAGAAGGTGGGGGAGGATTTTCATTCTCGCTTTCATCATCTGAAGAAGAAATATTTTCAAAAGTAGAAGAGATAGGGAGAGGTGGCACATCCGCCGAACTAGGCTCGCAGGCCGATATATTTTCAACAAACTTTACATCTCTTCTAATGATAACATTTTTGGACTTAAGTGGAATAAATCTATATCCTTTGACATCTTCAGAATATCCAACAAAAATACATTTTTCACTCTTAGGTTCTAAAGCTTTATGTTTCTCATCTAGAATATGGGTCCATGCTTCACTTCCAAAAACACGAAAGTGACTTACATCTGGTTTGATTGAGCTCCATGCTTCTTCTGGAGTGATATCCTTTAAAACCTTAGTAGGAGTGTGATTTATTATGTAATTCGCACAGTTAATTGCTTCTGCCCAATAATTAAGACTAAGTCCTTTAGATTGAAGCATACAATTAGCCATTTCCTTTAAGGTGCGATTCTTCCTTTCAGCTACACCATTTTGTTGTGGAGTGTATGGAACAGTATGTTGAATTTGAATTCCATTCTCAATGCAAAAGTTGATGAATGTGTTTTTAACATATTCTCCGCCATTATCAGATCTTAGCTTAAGAATTTGATGTCCAGATTGTTTTTCAACAAAGGCCTTAAAGGCCAAGAACGTGTTAAATACTTCACTCTTGAGTTTTAAGAAGTATACCCAAGTGCGTCTGGAGAAATCATCACTGAAAGTTAAGAAATACTTGTAGCCAGAGAATGAAGCAACTGGAAGTGGACCACATAAATCACTATGCACGAGCTGTAAAGGGGCTGAGGCGTGCCAAGAGGCACGTTTTTCAAAACTGTCCCGATGATGTTTTTCGAGTACACATCCGGAACAAACACCATCTTTGCAAGATACCATTGGAAGACCTGTCACCATATTTTCTTTAAATAGATTCTGAAGAGAGCGATAGTTTAAGTGACCAAATCGCTCATGCCAAAGTTTGCTCACTTCATCATTATGAGCAACAAATACTGAGGGAAGATTTGATGACCCAAAGTTGTGAAACTTATACAACCTTGTAGAATCATCAGCAATGCCAGTAGCTAAAATCTGTCTAGGATCTCTTAGGTCCTTAATTACAACATCGTGAGGTGAAAATTCACGATTTTACCTTCACCTGAATGGGTTATCTGATATACAGATAGAAGGTTGCAGGATAAGGTTGGAACACATAATACATCATTAAACTGACCATTGTCTAGATGAATAGTTCCATTCCCTACAACACTAAGAGATCTATCATCACCAACATATATATTTTTGGTGTTACAATCATTTAAAAAAGAAAACATGGCTTTGTTTTTGGCCATGTGATAAGAAGCTCCAGAATCAATGAGCCACTCATGAGAATGAGAAGAAGAAGATACATTTAGTGCATAGCCAAACCGAGATGCTTGACAACCACATGCAGAAAGTGCCATTCCTGAAGATGAAGTTGACTGCTTCCAAGGTTTCCATCTTCTTAAAGCATTTGGATTCTAAGTGGCCATCTCGACTACAAAATTTGCAATGTCTATCAGTCTTCTTCACTTTGTTTTTATTTGTCTTATCATTTGGTTGAAATGATTTTTCATTTTGAGGCTGAAATTGCTTAGGACCCTTGTTTGGTTTAGGACCATTCTTTTTAGGATACAATTTCTTAGGATTCTTTGGATTTGGTTGCTGCTGGGCGGCTAACGCTTTCTTAGAAGAGTTTCCAATATGAAAAAGACCAAGGTGTAAGAGTTTTTCTTGTTCTCTTATTAAAGAATCACAAAAGGAATCAAAGGAATGGACTTGTAGGTTTGTCCTTGAGAAATGAAGGCTTCTCTTGTAGAATGGAAGGTGGAAACAAACACAGAATAGGCTGGTCCCAACTTAGTAAGAATGGAGTAGATAAGGCTACTATCTTCTTTCTTAACCTTAACGCCTTCCAAGAGAAGTCTAAGGGTCTTGAACTTGGACAAAAAATCTTCAATGCAAGAAAAATTATTGGGGTCCAATGTAAGCAATTCATTTTCCAGTTGACGGGCTTTAAGTTCATTTTTAATTCCAAAGACTTTAGTAATCTGTTTCATTGCTTCGTCAGGAGTATCAAGTTCTGCAATATGGAATCTAAGATCTGGAGAAATAGACATCCCTATCAACCCACGTGCTTAGTCTTGTTTATTTTCCCATTTAGCTGCCTTGTCTTCATATTTCGGTTTGGTCTCTTGGCCTGTGGCTATTCTGTAAAGACCTTTACTTCTAAGTAAATCCACAATGTAGGACCACCATTGGAAGTAGTTGGTGTTGTCAAGAATAAGTTGGCATGGACTTTCCATTTAAAAAAAAAAAAAAACTGAAGCTATAGATGCTGAAACTAAGTGTTGCAATGGAAAGATCTCGAAAAATTAGGCTGTTTCAAAAAAAACGGTTCTGAAAACGGCTTCCGGATGAAGAAGTTATGGCTTTTTGAAGAAAATTTGATGAAGTCGTCGACGAAGTGCGGGAATGTGCGGAAATGAAAAATCTACCCCCACAAAATGGAGACTTGAACCTAAGACCTCTACTCTCATAAATTAGCTTTGCACCAAGTGAGCTATACAAAAATTTTGAGAGAGAGGGGGGGGGGGGGGGTTGATGCTTTGGGTTGCGTGCTTGCTTTGAGAAAGCTCTTTTTCCCTACAAAACAAAAAACACAAAACCCAACACGAACATACAAAAAAAAACGAACCTTGCGGCTCGAAGTCAGCTTTAGTCGAAAACTAAATATTTTCAAAAATGAACCTTGCGGCTCAAAGTTAGCTTTAGCCGGAAACTAAATATTTTCCTCAATGTTTCTGATTTTCCGAGATCACACTAAGGCGTAGCGGAAAAGAGCATACGCATGAGAAAAATCCTTCCTTTTTGTTTCTAATTTGCCCAGATCGCACAGAGTCGCAGGGCAAAGAGCATACGCAGAAATGAAAGGTATAGATCCGGTAATAAAAAAGGCTAAATAAACCGAAAACCGAAATAAACAGAGAGAAAATAATTGTAAACTGCAAATAAACACTGTATACCTCCAGATCTTAAAAATGACGCAGCTAGGCTATCGGAAACCTTTTCGCGTGAAATGAAAGGGGTTCCTCACTAGAACAGATGCTCCCAACACAACAGAGCAATCCTCTCGGCCCGAAAGCAGTCAGAAACAGTAGATCTAGGAAACGGTAGTCGGATGCAGTTCTATCGGCTTCAGATTTGGATCACCAACGGACGCGGACCTCAAATAGCTTCGATACCATGTAGGAATTTACAAGGTAAGTTCCTCAGACAGAATACCAAAGGACATCGCTCACAAACAGATCGCAGATTAATACACCAGTATTTTGACGTGGTTAAAACCCTCAAAGAGGGAAACAGTCCACAGCCTGAGCCAACGTGGCCACTTCAGGCAATTTATTAATAAAAGAATGAAAATTTACATATGCTTCTCTCATAGACGGATTACCCTACAAATGACCCTCCATGCTCTTTAAATAGAGATCATGGACCAATCGGGTGTTAATCCACGGATCAAGTGTCGGTAATACCGAGGAGAGAATGAACCGTCGGATCACTACATATCGTGACCGTCGGATTATAAGTTACAAAATGTTCATAGTAAAGAAACACACTTTACCTAACTCCATACCTAACTCTATACTAGACCAAGTTGTACTTAACTATTTCCTATGTGTCGGAATATCCTAACAAATCAATGATTGAGGCTTTGCAAAGGGATAATGACAAGGTGTCGAGGATGTTGATTTATCTGGTTTCCAGGCCATTTGAATGAATGTGACAAAATGACTTGTAACAAATTTCCCCCTAAAGTACAAAGTCAGAAGCAGTGGTTGAGGACTAAAATGCTTTACCTGGTGACAAGTCAGGATCAAGCAATGGTTGGTCGATATCAACATCTATTACAATACATATTATCATCTTGATATCATTGTTGAGGGAGGCATACCCATACTTAGTATATAAGCCAATATACATGTAAAATCATCAAAGAAGTTGTGTCCATGGATGAAAGAGTGTGGACCCATGCTTGGATGACTATATAAAGGATCATAACCATCATACTTTGTAATCTTGTATGAATCCTAAAATCACAACGCATATGGATGAAACTAGACCCAAGGTCTTCTACCTCATTAACTTGATAGTACGAGTCTAATCTTGTGAATCAATGAGTTGGATTCGAACATGGTAGACACCATCTGATTACCGACTAATTATGTAAGTCATTAACAAATGTGAAAGAAACCACCGATAATGATAATGGTTCTCAAGGTACTACAGTACAATCTATGTGGTGTGAATGAATGAGATGAAGTCGAACACTACATAGAATCTTTCAGTTGAAGGCCAATGATGAGGACCCATCGTCGAAAGTGAGGAAACTTGCGATTGAGGCATCCAAGTTCCAAGGCACCGAAGGTAGCTTCTAAGTCAACTTCATGGACAATGAGTTGATGTCGACCAGAAGCAACCCGTCATAGGAGGTGCTTTATGTATCCCCCATCAACGACACGAAATGTGTATCAAGATTTGGAGACATAATATAGTGATGTGGAGTAGTTCAGGAGCGACAAACATGAAATAAGGCTTAAGGTATTGTAGTAGATTCCAATTGAAGGTGGAATTTCTCTTGAACATATTGACGATGCTGAATGGAATTGGTAGCATTGGCTCAAAAACCCATGATGAAGGTGTAATCAACAGTCAGGGAAGTGGATTCCCCAACCCAAAGAAGTGAAAGAGTGTCATGTTTAAGAGCGACTCACTGCCATTAATAGGTAAAAACCCTATTTTCTGAATTTCCCAACCATTTGTGGTCATTACCTCTTTATTTTTTACAAGCTTAAGGAGGACAACATATGCTTGATCTATAAGTTCATCCTACAGATGAATCTTTCTGAGTATTTTTAATGAACCCTGAGAAAGAGTGGTTTTGTCCCGTCATGCTTGACAAGTCCAACATTGTTTGATGGTTTTACAAGTCCAACAAAGGTGTAACTCGACTTCTTTTTCATGTTTAGAGAGTTTAAAAAAGAGGTGAAAATGAAAACTCCAAAGGTTCATTTTCGTAAAACTAGTATTTTGAATCCGAAAAGGAAAAAGACGATACTCAAGAGAACCTTTTAGTCACGTTTGGCTAAAGTACTCATTTTTCGTAAATAGTATATCCTAGTTCGGAAAAGGGTTAAAGTTATACGGGACAAACATCTTTTCATTTACTTTAACGAGTTTGAAAAGATACGTGCTCGAACGATCTTTTCATATTTTGGGAGTCTGAAAAGAGTTGAAAGAGGACTCCCGGGGGTTCCTTTTTCGTAGGTTTACAGAGCCCGAAAAAGCGATAAAAGTGTGCTCTTTCATCAAAACGACCTGTATTCAACTTAAATTTCACATTACAACCTCCAGTTAACTATTAACCTACTTAGAATACAAGAAAAGGATTAAAAATATATGACATATGGTAAAAATTAGGTCAAAATAATAAAATATATTAAAATAATAATTAATTTGACCATAAATAGTGAAAAGTAAAAACATTTCTTTACCATTTTCATTTTACCTCTTGTGAGTGAGCTCTGAGTGCATTTTACCCTCAAACTTCAGCAAGTGATTGCAACCAATCCGGTGGACCATTTCCAGTGTCATCAGTTCCAGTTAGAAGATCTATCCTCTCTCCTTTTTCATGATATTTTTTTCCCATTTGATGCAATTTTTTGAGATTTCTTAGTATTTTAGGGTCTAAAATTTCTCCCTAGGCCCATCGCACCCTCTATGTATCGAAAGGTGCACTAGGTCTACCTAATCTACACTGGGAAGAGCGGATCAATGCACCTGTCGAGAAGGCAAAGTGTGTTGGGTCGCTTTGTCCACTAAAGGGCAAGTGTGATGGGCGCAATTTGAAAATAAGATCTATGTTTTTGAGTGATATTTCTCTCAAAGTTTTGCACAAGACTGATTTTAAGTGTTTTCCTTGTGATTTTGCAACTATTCACCGGAGAAAAAATGGTTTTGAGCTAGAGAGAATGGAAACATGAATCTCAAGATTTGGGTGATGCAAATGACCCGACAACAATACGAGCCATATGGAACTGTGGGCTCCTTAAGTTCTTCTGAATTCCAGGCATGAGAGCCTAGCTTGATTTACTAGAAAATTTTTCACGACATGGGATATTCAGGGATAGTGTTTCAGGATCATAGCACATATTGTCACAATAGAGGTGGAGGATATCTATTTCTTAACAGGGTTATCCCAAAGAGGAGCTCCTATCTCATTATCTAGCATGAGAAGAGGTGGTGAAACTGTGAAGGACTACATAGTCGTTCATTGTAGGCCTTGTTCTCAAGAAACAAAGGATGGGAAGATAGAGATCAAAGATGTCATTCAACTTCCTCTCAGGACGATCCTCTTCATTATCACTCACCTGGCTAGCAGTGTTGCTTTGCATTTGGCTACCAAGTCCCAAATGCAATATGCATTGGAGTGCATAGAATCCATTGTCTTCAACTAGAGTGAAGGGGTGTTGTCTAATATGAAGGAACAACTCAACAGAGAAAAGGATGGGCACTTAAATAACTTTAGGTATGGTTCTATTATGATTTCTTTTCCTCTGTAGAGGATACCATTACTCTTTCCTCAGCAGATCTCTTGTGAGCTACCAAGACCTAGGGTTCCACAAATGAGGCAATGGGTAGATCTCATGTCTTGTCATGGGGGTGCATCTACGATGAGCTTTACCCCTACTTTCTTTTAATGGTTGCGAGTACAAATTATCATGATCGAGGACTATCCATATGCCAAAGTTGATCTATGATGAGACCCAAAGCTCGTTTTACATGAAGGCGAGCAATGGGGTGATATAGGTAAAACAATGTCATTTTGAATGTTTTTTTTTGGATTTTACCCTTTTTTATGTTTTTAATGTATCAGAGACTAACTATTGGTTTCACATGCAGATATTGGACCTGTACAACCAGCAGGCTCGTTGTATCTTCAACGACAAGTACAACCACAACTTGCACATATTAGAGTTACTACATGGGTAGAGGGAGAGATGTAGGAGCCCAACGTTTGAGACTCTTGATGAGTTTGAGTGCCATGTTGAGGGTTTGACCCTTAGCGTGTCGGAGACTAGGATCAATGAGATCCCTATGCGACTGCAGTCTATTGTTGTGTAAATTTTCTCACGCAGTAGTTCGTTATCATGATCATCATCAGGATTAGTTGACTAGGAGGCCTTTGAGCCATTTTTTGCCTACATGTATTTTGATATTATAGGCCATGTGGCCATATGTGTCTCGGAAACAATTTTTTGTAAAACAAAACTCTATATACAATTATCTATCAATGTTTCCTATTTTCTCTATTCTCTTGTTCAATGTGTGATGTTGATTGAATTATTTACATGTTTTGCAAATGTCTGTCTAAAACATAATTGGCTAATGCATCAGTTAATGTGTTTAGACTTCTAGGAATATGTTGATATTGAATGTAATCAAAACATCATTCTAGAAGGAAAACCCTTAAAAACACGTGTAATAAATTTGGACTTCTGATTGAATAGATGTTATTTAAATGTTCTACTAGAAGTTGTGATTCAATTCTGACAACTAAATAGTGAACACCTCGCAAAATAACATTAGATAGCAATTTGATCACTGCATTATACTCAACAATATGATTATTTGAGTGACTGATACAAATTCCTTGTAGACTCACTAACTCATCATCGGGAGCATAGATTGCCCATGCTACGGAAGAAAGGTTATAAGTACTACGACTAGTGCCATCAACATAACCAACATATAGCTGAGGGAACGTTGACATCTGCAAATAAAATGTAATTCAATATTAACATAAACAACATTAAATTTTGAAGGAAACACACTGCAAACATGCTTAACACACATATACAATGTGCAAACAATGACTATGCAACGATAAACTAGGCATAGTATTTTTCAGGTACAACCCATTCGAGGGTTGCGCCAAAGGAATTCCATCAAAGTCAACCAGTTCATAGCCCCCTTTTGCTAGTACATGTTTGACTATATATGGACCTAACCATAATGGTTCGATCTTCCCAACTCCTAATTTGTCGACTTCCTTATCGTATAAAATGACTAGGTCACCTTCCAAGAAGGCACGAGGTTTAACATTTTGGTCAAAGTGTGCTTTGGCGGCATCGTGTCGAGTCTCATCCAGGTGAGCTAGATGCAAAAACGTTCTTCTTCTACAGATTTTACAGGAAGAAGCTCGATGGCTAATTTTAAGGATGGAATCTCACACTCAATTAGGAGGACTGCTTCTAGACCATACACCAACTGAAAGGGTGTGGATCTAATCGTTGTTCGGTATGCCCATAAAGCGGAAAAAAGAAAGGTTGGAAAATTCGTTTTATGAATCCCTACCATGCGTTGGAGCATCATTTTCAAAACCTTGTTAATGGCTTGTACTTGCCCATTAGCGAAACCAAAGATTTTGGGTTCCTTGTGAATTTGTTTTATGGAAAATTCTCTTCTGCGAATAGAAGTGAATCCCTTAGATCTGGTGGCTAATCTAGAAACAAAAAAAAAGAAAAAAAGGAAAAGGAAAATGTTTTCCTTAGAGCAATTAATAAATGGAGGAAAGGCCTACCTGGAATCCAACGTTAGTCCTCCTCTTCTCTTGGCTTGTAGACTTTAGGTCCAGCTCCAATTACTATAAATGGAACCTGCAAGACAATCACAACAAACAGGGGAACCACAAAAAATCCATAGCATAAACTAATATCTCTATTCAATGAGTCAAGTGGGAATTGAAATGCATATGCATCAAATAGACACAAAGCATAGGAAAATAAAGCTTCTTGTATTAATGAAATGTAGGAGAAGATTACAACCCTTTTTACAGTTCTTGACAATGTAGAATCTCCCACCAAACTTGTCCTTCCTTAGCCACAAGGCAAGCCTTTAATCAAAACTTAAAGATGGTAATGGATCCTTAGGTAAAAAGTAGCAACATCAGGGCATAGCTAAGATTCTCCAAAAGGCAACCCAGACTCTATGGGAGGCAATGAATTTATAGGGTAAAAGTGGTAGTTTAGGATTTACCAATCTAGGCTTGAAATCCACATATGAAGGAGGATAACCTCTAGGGATAAGAGATAAGACCTCTAAAGTAGGATAGGATAGGAATTCAAGATCTTAATTAATAATAAATGGTTAAAACCACCTTAGAAGCTTTGGAAGAAGAATTTTCGTAAATATTTTTTATTTTTTCCCGAAAAATTCTAAAACCATTGCATCTGCAAAGTAGAGCAACATGCGTTAGTCAGTGCAAGTGATAAGTTATGCAACATGTGACCATCGCAGGTGGACTCAAAGGTAGAGTGTGCATGGGCCAAAAATGAGTTTTTAAGTTGATAAACCCATAATTCTTGGACTTTTTGGAGAATCAATGCTTGAGGCTTTGCAAAGGGATAATGATAAGGTGTCAAGGATGTTGATTGATCCGGTTTCCATACCATTTGAATGAATGTGACAAAATGACCTGTAACACCACCACTAGAGAGCGCTTCCATTTCACAAAAGACATCAACTTGTAGCCATATTTAGATTTGTTATGGGAACTTCTTTGAGCCAAGTTTTGTTGGAGAATATAACTAGATTTGATCTTCATAATGGCCTTTGTAAACATGACATTGTATATTTTGTATATATAAAAACAGAAAAAAATAATTTTTATTTATCAAAACATGGGCTTCATGTTAAAGTCTAGGTCAAAGCATGTTCTTCATACTTCTAAGTCTTTCTAGTTCAATAAGGAAGTTTTGTCATGTATTATAGTCCCATTTGGACTCATTGTAACAAAAGAGAATAATTGTTCTTGAGTCAAGAAAGACAATTTCTCCTCCAAGATCAAGTCGTCCTAGCTATGATGGAGTCGGCCTAAACAGGGCTATTAAACCCCTCAAGAAGGTTATAACTAAGAGGGACTTCGACTCACTTGAATCACTCACTCACTCAAGTTTGATCTGCAATAGAGAAGAAGGAAAAAGCGTAATGAAGGCAAGAAGAAGAGGAAGAAGTTGAAGGAAGGAAGATCTCTTGGTGAAACACCCTTTTCTATCCACATGTGTGAAGTTTTCTAGGTTTACTGTGCGAATTGCAAGGGCCGAAATTGCAGACTCAAGTTACAAGGCCGAGATTCTAAGTTGAAGTTGCTTGAACATAGTTTGACTTTTAGTGACCTTGGAAGAATTTGGATTGTTTGGAAGAGATCTTGCTGGTGGGCTAACTTGGTGCTTGGGAGGAATTTTGGATTTGGTCTTTGGGTCTTGGAAGTCTCATTTTGAACTGATTGTGTAAGAAGAGAAGTATTCTTTTTAGGTTTTTCTCCTTTGAGGGGTTTTGCCCTGGCTTGGAGCCTATATATTGTGTACTTTGTCTCTTTGTGATCTTTATTGTTTTGGTAATTGCTTGATGAACAAGAAACAATAAAAGGGTAAAAAGGCCAACTAACATCACAAGTAATTATCAAGTAAGGAAATTCAAATATAGTCTACAAGAACCTTAATTTTCCAACATGGTATAAGAGCTAAGGTGCAAGAAGGAGATTGAAGATCACATCTTAGTTGACACTTTCTTCTCAATGGCAAGGTCTATGAAGAAGGGTTTCAAGTTTCTTGGGAGCCTTATTGTAACTATCAAGGAATACATCTTGAAGAACATCTCCGAGCTAGAAAAAGAAGTGATGGATGGAAGTTTCTTCTCCACTCTCTCTGGCACATTCAAGGATGATAATCTATGGGTTATTAGCAGTGGTGCTTCTAGACATATGACAGACGAATGCAATCAACTCTAGAATTTTTCAAAAGGAATATCTTCTCATTCAATTGAACTTGGAGACAAGAAGAGCTATCCAGTGAAGGGAATTGGGTCTACTTCGTTGGAGCTAGAGACGAGTGGAAACATTCATCTCAACAAAATTCTATATGTTCCAGGTTTGAAGACAAATTTACTTTCTATTTCTTGTTTAGAAGATAAAGGTGATAGGATTGCTTTTGTTGATGGAAAAGTTTTGGTTTGGCGAAAGGGCTCTGGTATTGAACATGTTAAGATAATTGGGATTCGTGAGGGGACTTCATATAAACATCTTACACCTCTCCCCCAAGACCTAATACACTTAGATGTTAGCCCTTCTAAGTTATGGCATAGAAGGTATGAACACCTTCATTATAAGGTATTTCCATCTCTAAATCAAATAGTCATTGACGTCCCTAAATTAAAGGAAGATCATGAAGGGATATGTAAGGAGTGTGCTCTAGGAAAGAATGTGAAGAAAACATTTGCAAGAAGTGATACTAGATCAAAGGAAATCTTAGATCTCATACACTCTGATGTGTGTGGACCTATGGCAGTAAAATATCTTGGAGATTATGTGACATTCATTGACAATTACTCTAGAAAGACATGGTTATACCTCCTTAAGGACAAATATGAGGTATTCAAAAAGTTTCAAGAATTCAATAATGAAGTAGAGAATCTAACAAAAAGGAAGATCAAGACTCCAAGGTATGATAATGGTGGAGAATATACCTACAAATAACTTGTAGCATTTTACAAGGAAGCAAGGATTAAGGGGGGGCTAATTGTTCCTTATAATCATGAACATTAAGGTGTGGCTGAAAGGAAGAGCATAATTATTGAAGAATGTGTAAGAGCCATGCTACATGATCAAGACCTCCCACTATTCTTATGGGGAGAAGCATCAATAACAATTGTATACTTGCAAAATCAAAGTCCTCGTAAGATTTTTGGTAGAACACTTTCGTATAAATCACATAAACATTGATTGATGGTCAATGTTTCGAACCTACTAACGAGGTTCATCATCATGACCAAGATGAAAAAATTGATCTATCAATAGGATTAAATAGCATAGGGATGCATCAAGTTCTAGAACTAGTCGTTAGGAAATAATATTATTTTAATACAAATGGCTAGTCTTTAGTCAAGAAAATTTAACTACTTAAGTCAAAGGGGAGAATTTATTAAATAGGAATTAATTTTTTTTATTTTTAATTAATTATTATAACAAATTTGAGAATAGGTAAAAAAAATATAAAAATAAATAAATGAATATATATATATATATATATATATATATATATATATATATATATATAAAGAGCAAGAATCCACCTCTTGCTCAATTTCCAACCATCATCTCTATTGAGATTTTGAGCCCGTTTCTCAATTTCAATGGCCTCTCTCAAAGAGCAGGAATCCAGCTCTTGCTCAATTTCTGACCATCATATCTATTTAGATTTTGAGTTTGTTTCTCAATTTCAATGGCCTCTCTCAACTTCTTATGATGGAAATTATCAATCCTAACAATGACAATGGAATCTTCGATGCAAACATGGTGCTTTGTTTTCTCTGCATTCTCAACAAGCTAAGAAGCAGGATCCTCAATAATATGACTCCAAACAAGCAATTATAGGAAGGAAGTCCCTCATATGAAGATGAAGACATTAAGAGTGGAGGAATGCAATGCAGGAAGAATACCCGTCATTCATGAAGAATGATGTATGGGAAATTGTTCCTAGACCAAGTGACAAATATATAGTCACTTCTCATTGGATATACAAGACAAAGCATGTTGTGGATGGGAGCATTGATAAGTACAAAGCTACATTTGTAGCTAGAGGCTTCTCACAGAAAGAAGGTATCGATTATGAAGAAACCTTTGCTCCTACAACCAAATATACAATAATCAAATCACTTATCTCTTTGGCTACTACTATGGGATGAAACATCCATCAGATGGATGTTAAAACAACTTTTCTGAATGGAATCATTGATGAAGAGGTTTACATCGAGCAACCTTAAGGATTTGAAGTCCATCAGAGGGAGTCACATGTCTCCATATTAAAGAAGCCTCTATATGAATTAAATCAAGCACCTAGAGCATGGTACACTAGGATGGATCATACCTATTAAGACTTGGATTTGTCAAGAGTTCTGCTGATCCTAACCTCTACATCTATGTAACAGCCTCAGGTTAAAAGTCCATGTAATAAAGTTAATAAAGAAAATAAGACCAAGGTCATGGGACATATATTCCAAGATGAATGTTGGGAAAAACATCCTAGTGTGGGTGTTCATTTGATTTATTATGGCTAAAGAAATTGACAAAGACAATTGAGAAGGCAAAGAGGCATTAATTGACATTTTATTTATAAAAATAATGGAAATTAGGAGAAAAGGAAGGTGAAAGTTCATAGGTTTCATGTGAGGAGGAAAATGAAGGAAAATAATGGAAATTGAAGAAAATAGAGGCCCTATTAATAAAAAGTCTTATGAGGATTAGTTCACAACTTTTGTCAGTTCAGTTTTGGAGCTCTCTCTCTATTCCCTCTCTCTCTTACTCTTGCACACTTAAATCATTCTTGGAGCACTCTAACATTGGAGAAAGGAAAGAAAAAGGAAGGGAAAGAAATCAAAGGAAAGTAAGGATCAAGCGAGAAAAAGGGTTGGATCAAGCTGCTACAACGAGATTACTTGCAGGTATCGAGTTGCATGTATGATTTCCTTGCTAGTTCTGGCATGCATGGTACATGCATGTGTGTATTTGATTCTCTTGTTGTCATTGACATGGGTTTTTCCAGGTGTGACATTGGTTTTCAACCTTACCTTTCCAATTCTAGATAGTCATGGTGTGATGGGGTTCTTTTACATGATTGAGCTGGATTGGTGGATGGTTTCGAAACTGAGTATGGCGGGATACACAGTAAAGCCTGAGGGTGGAGATGGGCAAATTCCTCATGGTTTAGGTGGAGAGATCTAGAGGCATCCATGCTTTTTTAGGGCCTAGTGATCCCTTGACCGTTATATGGCGGGATTGCGTAAATCTTGTGTTGGGTCCCTATAATACTAGTGATTACCCCATTACTATTATAGTTATACCCCTTATTTATATTGTTGTGCCCCTATTACCCCCATATTGTTATTTATGTGGCCCATAGAATCCCTCTATTGTTATTTTTGTGGCTTTATATTATTATTGTTAGGTCGGCTGGATTATATTGTGACTCCTTAGACTCCTATATATAGAAAGGAGGTTTTGTCATTTGAATCATCAAAGAATTGTTCATTTATGTAATGTAAAGGAGGTTGCCCCCTCGAAGAGGCTGAATTCTAAGGCGTTGATCTATCTTTTCTATCTTTTCTTGAGCTGGTTTCATAACATCCTGGTAGTGTATGTTTATTGTTTGGGCTTAGGAATCCCTTGACCGGTAATGGCGGGATACACAGTAAAGACTGGTTTCATAGATGAGGGTTTTAGGCCTAGGAATCCCTTGAATGGTAATGGTGGGATACACGGTAAAGCCTAATAAGCCCAGGTTGGTTTTGTTGTGAGTCCCACATTCATGCTTGGAATATGGCACGAGGGTGATTGGCTGAAAGAAAGATTTGCTTCAGCCCAATATATGGTCGGGGGGTACGTGGAAGTCCCTGACTTGGTTGGCTTAGTCATATGTTAATATGAGCTCCTTTACTCTTGTATTTGATGAGTAAATGTACTTGTTATTGTGTGGCTTTAATGGCTATTCTCTCATTGTGATTGTTTTAGTTATATGCTAGCTATAAGCATGGTTTTATGACAGATCTTAGTCATGGCTCTCATCATGTTTTGATTAGTAAATGAATTAACTATGAATGTATGACCTAATATATGCTAATGAAACTATTATGAGAGGGCATTAGACCTTATTGACAATTCTCAGATAAGTATGAAACCCCTATGTTCATATGTATATTTATGACCTATACATTACATGTTCATAATGTGTTTGACGAAATCCGTGTCATGGCTGGGCCTTGTTAGGTCAGTTTCTTGTCTAAGTTTTGTATGGAAGGCTTTCTCCTAGTGTCATTTATCATTTCTGAGAGTTTTATTAAGTTTTGGGCAAAGGTTTGGATCCTAGCCTGAAAAAGTGGCTTAGATCTCGGGGTTGTTGGCACAAAACTGAGAAAAAAAGACTACATTCGCTCCCTTGCAGGCTTGTGCATGCGACTGGAGAGTTGCAGTCGAAATCTGGTAGTGTTATGCCAACGTCCAGGGGTCCATATTAGTGAAAAGAGGCTTAACTTAAGGTTTGGGCTCCTAGAAGGGTGGGTTAGCACTTGGGGGTCTTGTAGCACCCGAGGGAGGTCAATAAGGTTTGGTTGAGTCGATTCTACTTCCTTAATGTGATCTAAGAGGTCGAGTCATATCATAGTAACTCTTCATCACATATTTACCCTGGTGGACCGGTAAACTTGGGTAAGTGTGTTAGGTCCCTATAATACAAATATTCACCCATTGCTATTGTCATTGTAGCCCTTATTGTTATTTTTGTGCCCCTATTGTCCCCATATTGTTATTATTGTGCCCCATAGAAGCCCACTATTGTTATTGTTGTGCGCTTATATTATTATTGTTATGTCGGCTTTGATTATATTATGACCCCTTAGACTCCTATATATAGAAAGCAGGTTTTGTCATTTGTATCATCCAAGAATTGTTCATTTCTGTAATGTAAAGGAGGTTTCCCC
Source organism: Pinus tabuliformis (assembly GCA_031772625.1). Lineage (NCBI taxonomy): Eukaryota > Viridiplantae > Streptophyta > Pinopsida > Pinales > Pinaceae > Pinus > Pinus tabuliformis. The sequence continues at coordinate 1,838,374,449 of CM062817.1, read as the reverse complement.
CTCAAAGATGCTGATTTTGAAGTCGTTTCTCTATCTTTTCTTCTATTTTGGGAGCTGGTTGCATAACAATTGGTATCAGAGCTTTGGATTCTAGGGTTTCGTTGCTCCAAATAGGCCATCGTGGAATTTTCACTATAACTTTTTTCTATGATATTTCAGAAACTGAAATTAAAACCCATTTGAGCTGAAATACAGGTGAACCTCGGGTTTGAATTTTAGATCTTGTCTCGCTATAGTTTCAGAGATAGGATCCAAGGAAGTTAGGGTTTTTCTAGGCTCCCGAATTATATCTCAAACAGGTGACCTGGGGAAAATCGTCATAACTTTCTCTCTGAGCATCATATTGAAATTTCGTAAAAATTTACAGAAAGAGAACGACCTGTAGTTTTCTTTGTATTGGTCTCAGGTCCTAAGGTAAAAAAAGTGACACGTGGCACTTCGTACAAGTTCGCTCTACTGAACCAATCTATAATCAGGTCATCGTGGGAGATTTAGCATAACTCTTCCTTGGAGAATCCAATCTTGATCAGAATTGCAGAGTTGGAAAGAGGATTCAAAGGGATACCGCATGACGCAATTTAAGACCTTGGAGATCCACAATTACAAAGATAAAACAGATTCAATATCGAGCTCCTACAATGTGAAAAAAATGTGTGTAGTTTTTTTTAAATTTGCATAAGTTTGGTTGAAAAAGTTAGTTTGAAGGAATTCAAAGGGCATAGTGAAGAATTATTATCATTAATTGATGCCCCGAAGAAAGAAAATGGAAACACCTAGTAAGCAACCTGAAAGCTCTAGCATGAATCATGAAAAAGAGGAAGAAATGCAACATGATATATCAAAATTACGAGACCAAGTGCAACAAAATTCACTCTCACAAAAAGTAACAGAAGCTAAGATGGATGGTTTAAAGAAAGGTGTGGAAGCTAATATGGATGGCGTGGAAGCTAAGATGGATGGTATAGAAGAAAAACTTAAAGGCAACATGGAATATTTGAAGACAGGTTTGACAAAGTTGCTACAAGAAATGCTTACTAATGGCGAAAGGGTAGTAAATGAAACTCGTAATGAGAACAAAAGAAATTTTAATCATGATTTCATAGACTCTAACGGTGGATTGAAGACCCACCGTGTTCCAAAGATCGATATGAGGAAGTTTGATGGCAAGGATCTTGTAACATGGATACTACAGATGGAGCAATATTTCGATCTCCATAATGTGAAAAACACACAAAAGGTACACATTGCAACTTTATATTTGGAACCAAATCAGTTTGTATGGTATCGATGGCTTTTCTCTCGTAGACAAATTGTCGCTTGGGCAATTTTTATGGAAAAAATGATAACACATTATGAGGATACAAAAAACAACCCCTTTTTTAGCCAATTGATAAATCTCAAACAAAAGGGTTCAATGATGGAGCACATTGAAGAATTCCAAAAATTGAATATAAGAGTAAAATATATTCCAAAGGAGCATAGGATTGATGTGTTCATAGGGACTTTAAAGGATAACATCCAACATGAGGTTCGCCTTTGGGAACCTGATTCATTGGAGAAGGCTTTCAGGTTGGCAATAAAAATGGAAAACAAAATTATGGCAACAAGGAAGCCTACCACTCACAACTATAAAGATGGAAGTGTTGTTGCCCCTAGCCTTCCACAAACTACAAGGTTGACACCACAACAATTGGAAGAAGAAAGAGCAAAAGGGCTTTGTTACAGTTGTGATAGCAAATACACTAAAGGTCATAAGTGTGCTGAGAAGAACTTATTTTACATAGATTATGAAGAGGAGAAAGAGAAGGAACAAGAAACACTAAAACAAGAGGATATACAATAGGAACAAACCCTAGAGAAAGAAGAAATGAATCTGACCATATCTTGTAATGCATTGCCTAGAATTATCACTCCTCAAACTATCAAGATAGAAGGACATATCAAGAAGAAAAAGGTAATAGTATTGATTGATTCGGGGAGTACCCATAATTTTATTCATTGTAAGATAGCTAAGGAATTGAATTGCTTCCTATATCCATCACCAGAGTGCCAAGTGATGGTTGCAAGTGGAGGAACCATAAATTGCTCTAGAAAATGCCATAATATCAAGCTATCCATGGGAGAATATGTATTAAATAGCCCGATGTTTTCCATTCCAATGGGTGGTGTTGATGTTGTACTAGAAGTCCAATGGCTACAATCCTTGGGTACAATAGATTTTAATTTTCAAGAACTTTTCATGAAATTTGTTTCATAAGGAAAGAAAGTTGAATTAAGGGGTATCGTAGGGAAATCGGGAAAGATAATCAGCTCTAACGGAATGACAAAGCTACTAAAGAAAGAACAACGAGGCGTAATTGCACAATTATGTTCGCTAGAGGTTCCCAAATTGAAATCATCTATTTCTCGAGATCTCCAAAAAGCCTTGGACAATCATTCCAAGGTATTTGAGACTTCGAAAGGCCTCCCACCTATTCGTGATCATGATCATGCTATTCATTTGATTCCAGGAAGTGTTCCTCCAAACATCAAGCCTTACAAATAACCCTATGCCCAAACGAGTGAAATTGAACGTGTGGTTGTAGAAATGCTAGAGGTTGGTATAATTCAACTTAGTCAAACTTCTTTCTCTGCTCCAGTAGTACTAGTGCACAAGAAAGATGGATCATGGCGCATGTGTCTGGATTATAGGGAGCTCAACAAGATCACTATTAAAGATAAATTCCCCATTCATGTCATTGATGAATTATTGGATGAATTGCATGGACCAATTTACCTCACCAAGTTGGATCTTCATTCAGGATATCATTAAATCAGAATGAAGACTAAAGACATTCTGAAAATAACTTTTAGAACTCATGAGGGTCATTATGAATTTTTGGTCATGCCTTTTGGCCTTACCAATGCGCCTTCTACATTTCAAGGTTTGATGAATTCCATTTTCAAACCCTTCCTTAGAAAATGTGTGTTAGTATTTTTTGATGATATACTAATCTACAACAACTCTTGGAAGGATCATGTCCAACATGTTGACAGGGTGCTCAAACTATTGGAGGAGAAACAATTATATGCAAAAAGCTCCAAATGTTTCTTTGGAGCACAAGAGGTGGAATATCTAGGTCATATTTTATCTCATGAAGGTGTTAAGGTGGACCCTAGCAAAATTAAAACCATTAAGAAATGGAAAATCCCCACATCCATAAAGCATCTGCGAGGATTTCTCGGGTTGACAGGGTATTATCGCAAGTTTGTTAAGAATTATGGGAGAATAACAACACCTCTAACAACATTATTGAAGAAAGTTGCATTTTCATGGACTCCAGAAGCCTTTGAACATCTTAAAGAGGCAATGTGCCAAGCACCAGTTTTAGCTACGTCATACTTCACAAAAACCTTTATTGTGGAATGTGGTGCCTCGGGAAATGGAATTGGTGTTGTTTTAATGCAAGAAGAAAGACCCATTGCTTTCGAAAGTCGTCCAATCAAAGGAAAGTATTTACAAAAATCTATTTATGAGAATGAAATGTTGACAATACTACATGCACTTAAGAAATGGTGACCCTACCTAATGGGAAGACCTCTAAGGTAAAAACGGATCATGATAGTCTTAAATACTTTTTAGAACAAAGATTATCTTTAGAAGAGCAGCAAAAATGGGTCACAAAGATGTTGGGTTATGACTTTGAAATCATCTACAAAAAAGGGAAGCAAAATGTTGTGGCAGATGCACTCTCAAGAAAGGATGAGGATGTGGAAGCATTGCTTTGCACCATTTCTATTATCCAACCCAATTGGATAAACGAAGCTAGGGATGAATGGAAGAATGACAAAGAAGTGTGGGCACTCATTCAAAAGTTACAACAAGATCCCAGTACATCTGATACATTTAGCTGGGAAAATGATTTGTTATGGTACAAAGATCGCTTATAGCTATGTAAGAATTCCCAACTCAAACAAAAGATTCTTATGGAATTGCACACCTTTCCCTTAGGAGGGCACTCAGGATTTTTAAAAACTTACCACAGGGTTAAGAAGGATTTTTTTGGGATGGCCTTAAATCGGATATTCAAAAGTTTGTGGCGGAATGTTTGGTTTGCCAACAAAATAAAATTGAAACAATTAAGGCCCAAGGTCTATTACAACCTTTATCCATTCCAAGCCAACGTTGGGAGGAGGTTTCAATGGATTTTATCACAGGTTTACCCAAGTCCGAAAGAAAGAGTGTCATCATGGTGGTAGTTGACAGACTTACCAAGTATGCACACTGTTGTGCATTATCTCATCCATTTAAAGCCAATATAGTTTCTACTGCATTTATGGAAACAATTAAAAAGTTACATGGAAACCCAAAGATTACTGTAAGCAACAGAGATCCCATTTTCACTAGAAATTTTTGGACAAAATTATTTTCTTGTCTTGGTACTCAGTTAGCTCATAGCTCATTTTATCATCCTCAATCTGATGGACAAATTGAGATAGTAAACAAATGTTTGGAAGGATATCTCTGTTGCTTTGTATATGATAAACAGACACAATGGGTCAAGTGGTTACCTCTGGCTGAATGGTGGTATAAAACTTCCTTCCATATTGCAGCAAAAATGACCCCATTTATGGCACTTTATGGATATCATCCACCGGCCATCACATCATATTTAAGAGAAAATTCTAAGGTTCAAGGAGTGGAAGATCAGATAGAGCATCAACAACAAGTTCTCCAACTCTTAACGGATAACCTCACTTTGGCACAAAATAGAATGAAACAATAGGCATATCAACATCGCAACGAAAGAAGTTTTGATGTAGGTGACTGGGTATTCCTATGACTACAACCATATAAACAAATGTTCCTCAAGAAAGCTAAGAAGGATAATAAATTATCACAAAAGTATTATGGTGCGTACAAGGTGTTGCAAAAGATTGGTACTATGGCATACAAATTGGAGCTCCCTATAGCTTCTTGAGTGCACCCAGTTTTCCACATTCCATGCTTAAAGAAGGTTATAGGTCACAAGCTCCCAGTTCAAACAATATTGCCAAAACTTGACGAGGAAGGAAAAATCATATTGGAACCTTAAGTAGTCACAGAAATAAGAACTTGACAGCTACGAAATTGATCAATTTCGAAGTATCTCATCAAGTGGAAGAACTTACCCACTGAAGATTCCACATCGGAGGATGAGAATTTTATACAGAAGAATCCATAACTACTCAAGTGTTGAGGAAAACACTTTTTTGAAGGAGAGGGGCATGTTAGGTCCCTATAATACTAGTGATTCCCCCATTACTATTGTTATTGTTGTGCCCCTATTGTCCCCATATTGTTATTATTGTGCCCCATAGAAGCCCACTATTGTTATTGTTGTGCCCTTATATTATTATTGTTATGTTGGCTTTGATTATATTGTGACCCCTTAGACTCCTATATATAGAAAGGAGGTTTTGTCATTTGTATCATCCAAGAATTGTTCATTTGTGTAATGTAAAGGAGGCTGCCCCCTCAAAGAGGCTGATTTTGAAGTCGTTGATCTATCTTTTCTTCTATTGTGTGAGCTTGTTGCATAACAAATTGTGGGAGGAGGGTGTTACAATCTAAGTGGTCAAAGATGAACCAATCATCATACTTTTATATGTGGTGATATATTTGTTACAAGCGGGGAACATCGAATTTAGGAATGCAAGAAGCAGTTGGCAATCAAATTTGACATGAAGGATCTTGGTTTATGCATTACTATTTGGGATTAGAAGTTTGGTAGAAACCAAGTGAAATATATCTTGGTCGAGGAAAATGTGACCAAGATACTAGATAAATTTAGCATGATGGACAACAATCTAATGACAGATCCTATGATTACTAATCTAAAGAAGTCGAGGAGTTCATATTCTAGTCTACTGGATCCTACTTGCTACAGATAATTGATTGGATCCTTGATGTATCTGGTAAATACTAGACTTGACATTTGTTTTGTAGTAAATGTGCTTAGTCAATTTTAGATGGAGCCAAAACATGACCACTAGATAACAACCAGACATGTCCTGATATATCTATGTGGGACCATACATCACTGCCTTTGATATGCGGGTAATGAAATTCAACTCATGGGATATTCAAATTCTGATTAGGTTGGCAGTGAGACAGATGAAAGCAACACTTCAGATGGATGCTTTAGTTTAGGATCTTCCATGATCTCATGGATGAGCAAGAAGCAAGATATTGTTGCTTTGAGTAGTGTTGAAGCCAAGTAAGTTGTTGCAAGTGAAGTTTGCAGAGAAGTTGTTTGGCTTAGAAATTTGTTATCATATTTATTTGAAGGACCACTAAGCCCTACATGTATACATTGTGGCAATGAAAGTTGCATAAGGTTGACAAAGGACCCAATGTTTCATGCTAGGACAAAGCATATGAAAAATAAGGACCACTACATTAGAATCCTAGTATGAGATGGGGTCGTGATGCTATATTATATTCCTACAAATGAACATGTAGCTGGTATTCTGACAAAGGCATTGCCAAACAAGAAGCCTGAGTGCTTAAGAAGCAACCTTGCTTTGGTAGACATATCTTCCTTAATTGAGGAGGGATGATGGACAATATATTATTTTTCTTTATGTGTCATGCACTAGACCATGACTAACAACCATAAGTCTTAGTGCAGGACATGAATAAAGAATGGGGTTCGAAGGATTGGATAAGCATATGAGATTGGAACTTCTTGAGGATTAGAAAATCCAAGATAGAAGTGAACCTATAGACCGATACTCTTTGAGGATGAGGTAGGGCATCTAAGATAAGAGTAGTCGAAGAGGACCGATATTCTTTGAGGATTGGGAATCCAAGATAAGAATAGTCCTAAAAGGACATACCTAGTGAACATCTAGATGGGGTATGTGCCTTTAGAGGTAGTGTGGTATCTCATGTAAAGCCTCCTAGCATGATGATCTCATAAAAGATGAGCTTGTCAAGTTAAGGCCTTGTTGACAATGTTGGTTGTAATATAGATGCTTAAAAGATGGCTTATCAATCTGACTCTTCTTATGAGAATACTTCAATTTGAGATTCCTTGTACCATATGATGGGATTATGAATACCTCCCTAGTTAAGAGGGAGTTTTGGAGAATGTAACTAGATTCAGTCTTCATAATGACCTTTGTAAACATGACACTGTATATTTTATATATAAAAAGGGAGAAATAATTTTTATTTACCAAAGCATGGGTTTCATGCTATAATCTAGGTCAAAGCATGTTATTCATGCTTTTAGGAATTTCTAAGTCAATAAGGTTTTTTTGTCATGTATTATAGTCCTATTTGGATTCATTGTAACAAAAGAAAATAATTGTTTTTGAGTCAAAAAAGTCAATTTCTCCTCCAAGACCAAGTCGACCTAGCTATGATGAAGTTGACATAAGAGGCCTATTCGACCCCTCAAGAAGGCTATAAATAAGAGAGACTTCAACTCACTTAAAGCACTCACTCACTCAATTTCTATCTGCAATAGTGAAGAAGAGCAAGGAAGACAAGAAGAAGAGGAAGAAGTCGAAGGAAGGAAGATCCCTTGGTGAAACACTCATTTCTATCCACACATGCAAACTTGTCTAGGGTTTTTGTGTGAATTGTAGGCCAAAATTGCAGACTCAAGTTATAGGGTCGAGATTCTAAGTTGAAGTTTCTTGAACCAAGTTTGACTTTCACTGACCTTGGAAGAATTTGGATCGTTTGGAAGAGATCTTGCTGGTGGGATGACTTGGTGCTTGGAAGGAATTTTCGCTTTGGCCTTTGGGTCTTGGAAGTCTCATTTTGAACTGATTCTATAAGAAGATAAGTATTCTTTTTGGGTTTTTCCCCTTGGAGGGGTTTTTCCCTGGCTTGGAGCCTATATCTTGTGTACTTTGTCTCTTTGTGATCTTCATTGTTTTGGTAATTGCTTGATGAACAAGAAATAGTAAAAGGATAAAAAGGCCAACTAACATCACACATAACTATCAAGTAAGGAAAGTCAACTATAATCTACAAGAACCTTAATTTTCCAACAAGTTCTAGAGTTGGTGCTCAACTTTAAATCACCATCAGTAGAGGTCTTCGACTTCTGCTACCCATTTAGTTTGTGGTCTTCCTTAAACCATCAAATTCAAAGAGCACATCGAGTCATTGGCTACTATCCACTTTTGTGTTTCATCTCTCTTCTTTGACTCACATACAACCTTCAAATTAAGGGGGGAATGCTGGAAACATAATCCTCAAGGGATTATGTAAATTATATCATTCACTTTAGAGGAAGGCATAAATTCTCAAGTAAACTTGAACAACCATTGAGAGTCTAAGAGACATCTTGGAATATGAAACCAAGGGTCATTAAAATTGTATTTGCATGTGTATCATTTAATAATATGAATTTCATGCCTTATCAAATATTGTTTTTCAATTTCATGAGTATAACATCTACCATTACATAAAATATAAAAAATTGAAGGTTTTTAGTTATAACAAACCCATAGGGCAATTAATCTAGTTGAATGTAGAGGAAATGTAGATCTAGTGCCAAAGCAAAGACATAGAAGTAGGACAATTGAAGATTGCTAGTGCATGAACCAAATGAGTTGCAAAGCATGTTTAGGTTGATATTGCAAAGCGATATACAATTTTGAAATGCTTCTCATGATGTTGAATGCGTTGCAAAGTACATATAGCTTGAAATCACAGAGCAAACATTGATAAAGTTTACAAAACAGGAAGTTGATGGGACACTTGAGTAAAGGGGTAAGCTCAATGGATCACCAACTAGGGAGGATGCTTTGTGTTGGCATATGAGTAGAAGATATGTAATTTTGAACTACTGCTTTTGGGATTGAATGAGTTACATATCACATTCAACTTGAAATATCATAATAGGCACTAAACAGGAGGGGCAAATGGAGCACTAGAACAAGAGGTCAAATACAATGAAATGTTATGTAGAAAAAAAAAGGTTCAAAATATTGCACAAATGGCATGTTACCATAATCAAACATCTACTATGATCCTCACTAAAATTACAAATGTCCTCTCAAATAAGATATCATAACCTTGCTCCCTAACCACATACCATTACATTTATAATTCACACTTTGCAATGGTAACCATATCAAGTGGCAACACAATATTCAACATATGTACCTCTATATTACACTACCAACTATACAAATGAAAGTAGTACTCACACAAATGGCAACCATTAGGTACATTTATCTTCCCTAAGCTATGGCTTCCTGCATGATACCCACCTCATCATGAGGGACGCTACGAGCGTTTTGTTTTCAATTTCCTCGAGCGATTCTTGAGGTAAAAAACACATTATACCTGTCAAAAGTTGATTGGCGGTGCCATCCGCCATGGGAAAATTAAGTTATAAACGAATGCAGACATTCGCTATTTTAAATGTAACAGACTTGGACTATTTAAACTGAGGAATATGGAGTGATGATCAACACAGGGCCAACAGCAGAAATGGCAGCACGAATAAACAAAACCAGCTTGCCTTCCCACCTGTAAAATCTGAAGATTGAACTGGGACAGGATCGTAACATATAACTCTTGGGAATTCGGAGGGCAAGTATCAAAAATTGCAGCGGCAGAGATGACAGAAGACGCGGAGAAGCGCTTCGAGAAGGCCATGGGCAAACTCTTCCACTCTAAATTGCCCTCAACTCCCACCAGGTTCTCCATTCATTTGGTTAAATTAAACTGTAGTCTTGTCACATTTAAATTTAACTGTCTGTACAGATCTGCTTTAAGTTTGTTTCGTCGTCCTCTTTGCAAGACCCTGTAAACCAGGGTAGCTGTATGGACGGGAACGTGGATATTATTTCGACTATGAATCAATTTGTCAGGGTTTTTGGATTATCTGATCAATACCTCTTTTTATTTTTGTGGGTTTTTAAAAAGTGGGTTTCAATCAAAGTTCATTTGCTCACGATCGCTTTTGGAATTTAGTTCGGTGTGATTTATTTGATTGAGTGGATGATATGGTAGATTGTTTATGATTAAATGGCTTCGATCTATATTGGCTTTGAATTGTGCTGTAGGGTAAATTTTCATCCCGTTGTCACCGTTGCTGCTTGGTTCAACCATTGGCCTATTGCTTATGACAATTAAAGACAGTTTAGGTTATTATCGGTGTGCTTCACTAATTGAATTGTGATACAATTCTCAAGAAGATGCACCAGTTTATGGATCCAGGAGCAAATTACTCATTTTGTGCCTTGTGCATATCGGAACTGTGGGTGTTTTCGTCTCACTCCGGTACTAACATCGCATCGCTTAGAGGTGCTTGCGTGCTTTAGGGGTCCATATGTGATTCTTGGCTTTGTGATGCCTTCTTAATTGTAAGCTTACTAGAAATCAATGTTGTATATCCTTCGTTGAGGATTTCATTTCATGTTAACATGTCTGTCTCTAGCAAGCCGGGTATATTGCTCACCGTTTGATTATAAGCTGAACGCATTGTCATATTTTCTCAATGACAGTTCATCTGGGGCCTTGGTATTTCTTTTCAACTGCTAGTGCCATGTATGGAATTTGACAGTCATCTTTGCCTGCGGACATAAAATTTGGCTTAGTCTGAGTCTAACTGTCGCCTTTCAATTGTGATTTGAAGGACTGACGTTGCAGTGTACTTGATCACCCATATGTTAAATGTGTGCAATTTATTATATAAAAAATATGCGCCATTAAAACTACGGATTAAAAATGAAGTTCTTCATATTTCAACCTGTCACAAAGTAATTTATAAGTTTTTCTTAGAGTTAAACTTGTGCAATGGGTTGAATTTATCCGGCAAATTCCAGATCTGATGGACACTACTGTTTGGGCTGTTAATTTTTCTTAGGGATGTATTGTTCTTTGCAAGTGCGAGTGATTAGTCATAAGAACGAGAGAAAGATACACCTGATGCGAGAGACCTGTAGCTAATTGAGAGAAGTTCTGTAGCCAAAAGCGAGTAGTATATCTAGAACAGAGTGGCCAATGTGAAGTTACAGAGAGAGATCCAAGTCATTGTGCCAGAGAGTTAGATCATATCCTATAGCCAATTGCGAGAGAGATCCTCATGCGAGTGAAGCCCTCCGAGAGAGTAGACCAAAGAACCTCAGACCGAAATCTCAGAGCCATCGAGCTTCCCCATTGGAGATCACTCCAATGGTTTTTTATACTTAATTGCCTACGCGAAAAGGTGCCCCTAGGAGGCAAGCCGACTTGTGCCACATTCAAATTTGAATTGTAGGCAACCCATAGAATTGGAGGGAAATTTGAAATTTTAAACTCAGATACTTGTTTTCCTTCATAATTATTTTTTGCAAATAAACATTTGCGTCAAATAGTAATAATTATTTTATCAGATTTGACCCTTAGAGTTTAATGAATTTCTCAAGGGAAATTCTTCTTGACGCTGCCCCATATTTAACACTCCCTCTTAGCTAGGGAGGAATTTCCATCAACATTGTAAGCCTCATTTTGAATATCTCGATATAGCTGCATCATGATTTATCTTGAGTGAACATATCTCAGTCATAAAGAAGGATAGACAACTGCATCATACATAAGACCTATCTCATATCGTCTCATGAAGGAAACACAATCCATAACCAATGGTAGGAGAGATCAATCCTCAAACCCTACTAGTCCCGAAGACATATCCCATAGCTATAACAATAATACATTCATCGCATCTCGTCCTTTAATCATCAACTGAACAATCTTGATCTAATAAAAGAAGAAGAAGAATCATCATAGGGGAGTCTATCTCAACCCACATCAACATCATAGTGAAGCATCCAACTTCCATCCTACATCCAATAATCAGTATGGTCATCTAGGATAGAATCATCATCGTCATCAAGTCAAATCTCATCTCGATCATCTCTGTCCGCCTTCATCTAATAAATAATCTTGAACCTGAAGAGCCCAACTCAACTTGGAACCACATTGGGGAGCCCAGCTCAACCTGAAATATCTGCCAATATGGAGCTAATGCTACAATCTGGGAAACTCGTCATCGGGGAGCCAATGCTACCACTTGGAATCCAATGGAAATAAGGAAGGTCCTAGGGGATACTCTCACCTCATCTCTGCGACAATGGGGAAGGTCCTATGGGACACTCTCACCCCAAGTCATCTCACATAGGGGAGCATCTAGCTACCACCCTATATCGAGCAATAGGCGAGATACCACTTACCAAGCAAGGATCACAACCATCCCATTGTGCAATCAATGGGCGAGATACCACTTGCTATACGAGGTAAGGATCACAACCATCCTATTTCCTGCTGATATTCCCAACAATGACCCTTAAGAGTCATGTGGTAGAACACTTGCATCATAATCTGAGCTTGGGTGAGATACCCGACTTACCAAAGGTAAGGATCACACACCCCCAAGCCTCCTCAACCCATTGGCTAGATAGGGAGGGACAATCCCAACAAGCCCGACTTGTGGGTATGATGGCAACTGGGGTATACCCTGCTAGATGAAGATGGGGGGGATACCTGACTTGTCAAAACAGATAAGGATCACGCACACCTTATGGGTGACAATAGGGGAGATACCCGACCTATTGCATGAGTAGGGATCATGCACACCTATGGTCCAGAGTTCCCTCAACCCCAGGAGCTCTTCGGCTCAATTCCTCACCCTGGGAGCTCAAACATTTGGGAATAGCTAGGTCAATGACCTCGATCAGCCCGGACCCTTGCCCAGGAGGGTCACATGTTGATTTTTAATGTACCTTGGACAAGTGGTTTCCCATGGGTTAGTCTTTACCTAGGGAAAAATGTCCAAAATAATTCTTTTCCTAAGTGTGACTTTATAAGTGGTAAAGTCAATGTTAAATAATAAAGTGAAAAGTGACTTTAGACATAAAGTGCAATATGGGTACTTTATTTAATGGGTGAGTTAAAAAATAGAAAGTGAGAATTAAATGCACATTTATTCTCATCCCTTGATCTAAATGAATCTGAGCCATTAGATCTTAGGGTTGCCCAAAAGTCATTTAGGGAAACAAAAGGGGGAAAAGAAAAGAGAGACTGCATTCATTCTTCATGAGCAGATTGGAGAAAGGAGGCTGAGAGTTGGAGAAAAGTTCTGAAGGAGAAATTTGTTGCAGCAAGCTGAAGGAGTGATTTCTGGGCAAAGCTGGGCATGGAAATCAAGGCATAGAAGATAATAGAAGGTACAATACGAATATCATTGAATGTTGTGAGATGCACGCCGTTTGAGAGAAGTTTTTGAATTTTTTTTGAAAAAAATCCCTACAGCGGTACGGAAATATGTACAGTCCATACAATACATATTTTCAACTTCAAGTGGGCACGAAAATTGAGGCAAAGTGGGCACGGTTTTCAAGGATTTTTGGGATAAAGAGATAAGTTGTATTTTGCTGTTTTGTTTTGTCTGCAAATGTATTTTTCTTGAACTTGAAAGATAAATAAATTTGAAGAGCTCTCTAATAGGTTTTCCCCGGAGAAGATTGAAGGGGTTTTGCTTGGGTCTAAGTTGACCAAAAATTTGTGTGTATTTTTATGTGTGTTGCTGGTTTGGTTATGTCCGTATTTATTTTCAGCATGTGTTGACAGTACCATGTGTTTTAATCTAAAAATTTCGTTTCCAGAATTCTATATGTTGAATGTATGTTTATGGGAAAGGGCATTTAACTGAATGGGAGTGATAAGGTGAAATTAAAACTGGGTTGGGATTGCAGGAATTTTTTTTTAGTCATCAAATTTCAACATGGTTTCAGAGTTACACACTGAAAATTGTAATTTGAACAACAGACAGTAGTTTGGGACAACAAATAGTGGTTTGGACAACAAACTGAATTTTTGGACAGCAAACTGATATTTTGGGACAACAAGGTGAAATTTCACACAAACTGAACTTTTGGGACAACAAGGTGAGCTGGAAAGTTCATTTCTCCATTTTTTTGGTTTTGTAAATTTTGGACAACAGTCATGGCCATGTTCTTAAGGATAGAGGACAAACTAGATGGGATATCCAACTATGCCGTTTGGAAGGACAAAATTCAGACAGTGTTTGAGGAGGCAACAGTTTGGGACATAGTGCAACAAGTGGTTGTACCTCCTACTATTGCAAATGAACTTGTTGAATTCACAAAAAATAATGCAAAGGCAAAAAGGATTTTGATGGACAGTCTGAAGGATCATGTGGTTCCTCAGGTGGGAGGAAATAGATATGCATATTAGATGTGGACAACTCTAACCACTCTCTATTAGAGTACCAATGAGCAGGAAGATGTGTTGAAGAAAGTATAACTAGGTTCAGTATTTATAATGACACATGATGTAAATTTGTATGTAGCAAATTATTTTGTAAATTTGAGTCATGGGTTTCATGCTCAAAATTGTGTAGTAGCTCCCATTATGAGCTCTAGGCTAGATAATAGGTTTGTGTCATTGATCTAATATTACACTTGTAAAAGGTATGTCAAGTTATGAATGTGTGTCTCCAAGATCAAGTGCAAAGGACTAGTAGAAGTCTCCTCCAAGCAAAGACAAGAAGTACCAATGAGCAGGAAGATGTGTTGAAGAAAGTGTAACTAGGTTCAGTATTTATAATGACACATGATGTAAATTTGTATCTAGCAAATTATTTTGTAAATTTGAGTCATGGGTTTCATGCTCAAAATTGTGTAGTAGCTCCCATTATGAGCTCTAGGCTAGATAATAGGTTTGTGTCATTGATCTAATATTACACTTGTAAAAGGTATGTCAAGTTATGAATGTGTGTCTCCAAGATCAAGTGCAAAGGACTAGTAGAAGTCTCCTCCAAGCAAAGACAAGAAGGCATTATGTTTTCGGCATAAAGGAAGACTAGAAGCATGTTATTCATGTCGGCTAAATCAAATGTATAGGTCGGCCTAAAGACAACTCATGTCGGCCTAATGGGCAGCCTTGAGAAGACTATAAATAAGGCCACTCCTCCCTCATTCGACTACACAACACACTCTCGGATTGGGTCTAAAAGGGAGTGTGAAAAAATCAGAAGGAAGTCTGCCTACTAGCGAAGAGAAGGAGCTCGAGAAGAAGGAGAGTCTTGGGTCTGTTCTAAGAAGCTGCCTGCCACACATGCGAAGGAGAAATAGGTCACCATTAGGGCTGCACTACAGTCCTATGTTCTCATCTTGAAAACGTTTGATTTAAGGCCTAAGGAGAACAATGACTTCTACAGGTCTGCAACTAGGGTAGAAATTACAGTCCTACACAAGTGGTTGTTTCACCTTCGTTTGGGCCAAGATTTGCAGTATAAACATCCTACACTTACCCTCAAGTGAAGCGAGGTTCTAAGGAAAGCTAGAAGGGACATTATCTTGTCCACACGTGCACAAGGAGATCTAATTACAGGTCTGCAATTAGGGTTGTTGGACAGTCCTATTCAAGGAAGCATATCATCTTGTCTAAGGGCAAGTTTTGAGGTCAAAACTTGACAAGTGACCTATCTTGGATAAGTGAAGCTTGGAGGAAGGAAGAAGGAAGAGAGAAGCTGATCCTAGCACCTACAGTGACAGATCTGATCTATGGTACAACAAGTTAGAGGACAACAGTAGCAAAAGGTACTTGCCTTGATCTTGGAGAGACAACAGTCAAAGGGTCTTTGTCTAGGTCTTGGAAATTTTGTCAAGAGAAGATTCTATAAGAAGAATTACCGTGGGTTTTCCTCTCAAGGTTGGAGAGGTTTTTCCCTGGCATGCTGCCTATATCTTGTGTTATTGTTCTCTTGTCTATTTTGTATGGTAGCTGGTTGATGAAGTAAATAAACACACACATAAGGAAGAATTTGTTTAAGTAAGAAAAGTAAAAATCCTTCACAAGAAGTTACCTAGATCGAGAAATCATTAACATATCAAAGCCCTAGATTTCTCAACATGGTATCAGAGGGTTGGTAGCACATCAAGGAAGGGCTGACAAAGAACATTGAAGAAGAAGCAGGGCAGTTGAAGTCAAAGGCAAAGCAAGATCTAGATCTACACTTCATAACCCTAGATCTATCAAGGAAAGGCAAGATCTACAACTCTTAAAGGCAGCACTATAAGAAGGAGACATCAAGGATTCTCATATTCAAATTGAAGGACAAATCTACAGGAGGAAGGCAAGAAGCATCCCTCACATTCGAGTTGAAGGGCAGATCTCTAAGTACAAGACATCAAGGCATCAAAAGGGCAAGCTTCAAGATCTTCATATCAAGTATCTTATTCATGAGCAAATCTAATTCTGAAAAGATGTCATCTTGCAAGGAATGTAATAAGTTAGTTGGAGTTGCCAACTTTCTTGCATGGAAGAAGAGAACAGTGATCAACCTAAGAGAACAAGAAGTTATGGAACATGTGCAAAAGAAAATTTTTGTTCCTACTGATAGTCAAGAATTGGCCAAGTACAACAAGAATGAAATAAGAGCTCAAAAGATTCTCATAGAATCTATCAAAGACTCTTTGATTACTTATGTGGCCAAACTTGAAACAACCAAGGAAATATATGACAAATTGATATAACTATTCTCTGTCAACATTGCAGGAGAAGGGATCTCTTTAAGAAATTAGTTGTACAAGATGAAAATCAATAAAGAAGAAGGTACAACTCCATACTTTATGAGGGTTTCTGAAATAAGAGATCAGTTACAGGATCGTGGAGAAATCATGTCTGATCAAGAAATGACTACTATAGTGTTGAATGCACTGCCTGAGGATTGGGGAAACTTTACAGCCAACATATGGGCTAAAAAAAGGAGGCATCCTCACGCAATGATCTGTGGTCGATATGCAAAGTGGAAGAAGCTAAATTGAAGGCCAAGGAAGGCATTGCAGTGGGACCCAAGGAGCAAGCATTTGCTGCGAGGTTCAAGAGAAAAGGGAAGTTCGAAAAATTTGAAAGGTTTGGTCACCAGCAACATCCCAAGGAGGACATGTCAAAGATTCAACGCTTTGAATGTCATGAATATGGACACTACCAAAGAGACTGTCCCAAGCGAAAGAAGAATGGAAAGAGGAAGCATGAAGAAGCTCATGTCACTCAGGAAGTTCAAGACAATTAAAGGAAGCCGAAGGAGGAGCCTCAAGATCTTTACTATGATTAAAAGATCACCTCCTATTTTCTTTCATAAGTCTTGGTTGCATGATAGGTAGCATAGCATCTTGTGATATGTTGTAATTCATGGACAATCTTATGTAGTATCAGATAGAAGTTTTTGAAGGATGTATTGTTTGACTTTGTACATTGTATTCTGTACCATCCATAGAAAAACACTTGATGTATGAGGATATGTTGAATCCTCTAAAAGAACTGTTAAAGTTATGATACAAGTGTGTTGTATAGGAATTTCTCTATGAAAGGATTCTAGAAGAGAATGAAGTGCAAGTTGTAGAGAACCTTAAGATGAGAACACTTTGGTTCTCCGAATCTTTGAAGGGTTTTACAGTTAAATATTCTCTGTAAAGAATCCAGGTTCATGAAATTCAGAATGATGGTAGTAAGAGAAGCTGCAAGAGTCACTCAGTCAAGTCAACTCTGTTGCAGGTCAAAGATGCTTCAAGAAGTCCGCTGCAAGAATCATGGTATGATTCACGACTGATGAGGTATGTATGTTATTATATTTTAAGATATCATGTCATTTGTTTTTGGTATAGAAGATCTCTTTCTCTAGTTTGTGTAGGTGAACATATGACCTCATTTGAGACATGAGGCGAAGCTTTGCAGTAAAGAGGAAGAAAGAGATCCAAGAAGATATGACAATCTTAAGAATTCAATATCTAAGAAATATGACATCTCCCGATAGAAGGCATGAAGCACTGTAAAAGAAGAAGAAGACCCTTTGACACTTGAACAACCTTGGAGATAGGAGCATGTAGGATATTGGTACAAGATGTCTCTAGAAAAGGCTATCACCAAAAGGTAATATGTGATTTGTTTTGGTTTCTGACTTCTTGGAGAAGGTCTGGACATGTGTGCAGGGCCATGGCAAAAAGAGTTGTGAAGGATGTGATCTAAAGCAATCATCGTTGAAGGAAAAGTGAAGATAGTTGGCCCTATGAAGAAAGCTCCAGATATAAAGCCAAGAAGGATACTTTCTGGGAAAGAAGGAATGACATGATGAAGGAAAGTGATGGATGGCTGGACCCTACATATGAAGAAAGTGATGACATCAAGGTTATGGATCATCAAGCAACTAGAAGACCCTATAAAGTGCTGATGAAATTTGAGAGGGAGCTCTGGAAAGTTTCTATGAGGAAAGGAACTTGAAAAAGTTTCTGAGTAAGGTGAAACTTGGAACTCATCCCTGGTTAAGAGGGAGAGTTAGACACAACATTCTTGTCTTCAGTTTGGAAGAAAACATGCATATTTTTACATAAATCAAGATAGATATGGCATCAATTGTACATCAATGATTAAATATTCTAGCATCAACCATCTATAATCTAGATTTCTCTTCTCTTGTCTAGCCTTTGCCTCTACTTCAATTCTATAGGGATTTTAGTCAACATTGCCTAATTTTGATCAAACAGCTTAATCGAAGCCTTATAATATGGTAGAGAAAGCTTAACATGCTTAATCAATGATTTTGACTTGAGTGAATGGTACATAATTGCTAAGGCTATGACAAAGGAGTTCAACAATCAATAACACCAACACTGGGGTACATATAGGGCTTGGTGCTCTTGATTAAATGCCAATCACATGCCCTCACACATGATATAATCCAATGAAATGCCACAATCCCATTGATCCTGAAAACTATTAGGTTTGTTGAATTTTGAATGGGATATGAAATTCTATTTTCTCCATATGAAGTCTGATGAGGTTGGAACCACTCTCAAACATCTTAAGTCATTTCATGGTAATGTTAAAAATTTAAGTAGAAGGATGGAAATGAAAGATAAAGGAGAATGCCCCTTTTACTTTAAGAATTTAACATTACCATTAGGGAGCATCTAGGAAGTGTTTAGGGAGCATCAAGGGTCACCTTGGGAGTATTCAAAAAGTGTAGTTCCTCATATAACAGTTTGAAATTTCCAAAAAAAAAAAAGCCCCGTGGAACCGGCCACCTTCCCTCGGATTTGCTTGCGATCCGCGGTGGATACACGCCCAAACCTCCACAGATTCGCACCCTATCCTTTCCGGATCCGCAGATCGGGCAGTAGGAATCGCGGATCAGGCAGTAAGAACTGCGAATTGGGCCACCATGGATCCAATTTTCTAGGAATCGCCAAAAACAGGCGGAACCACGGATCCGATTTTCCGATCTGCAGTTCCACTGAAGGATTGGTGGTGGATCCGTACGGGACGCGGATCTGCCTCTGGATCCTTTGGGGGGGGGTTCTTGCAACACTGACACACATCTCCTTCCTAAACCACGAGCTGAAACACACTTAGAAATTGGCTTGAGAAACTTGCTTAAATACGCTCAAAACTGGCCCGAGAAACTTGCTGAACATCTCAAGAAACTTGGAATTCGTGTGACTGTCTGAAAGAGAATTCTTAGCTACCTGAACTCTGGTTCTGACTCATTCTGACCTGGAGAACGTCGACCTATGTGTAGATGTTTACAATGATTGCTACCTTGAGATTTGAGCCCTCCTAATGACTTCAACTCGACCTCCAAGAAAGCTTGAACTGTTGGTGGTCTTAGTTCTTCTTCTCTGCGGTAGAATGGTTTCACAAAGCTCTCTTCCTCCTTGCTCACCCTTGCTCTCTTGTTAATGCTCTCATGAGAATGAAAATGGGCCTCTTCTCTTCCTTTTTCCTCTCTTGTCTCCTTAAAGTGAGGAGAACCGTAACCCTTAGATCTAATGGTTGAGATTAAATCTCAACTCATTAGATCAAGGGTGGAGATCATTCCCTCTCTTGACCCTCTCCCTCATTTGGTCCCCCTCAATTAATGAGCGTCCTTGTACTTTTTAATGTTTTGTACCATGGTCACTTTTTCTCTCATAAAATCACCTTTAAAATACAAGTCACTTTATAATAATATAAAGTGTACTTAGTACTTTTCTCATAAAGTGACTTTTAAAACCAATGTTGATAATATTGGTGATATTTTGCACGTGATATTCGTGATTTTTTAATTGAAACGAAATATCGCCGAGAAAATATCGTGACATTTTCAAAATATCGGCGAAATATCGCCTGACGCGCGGGGTCCGGCTACAAAAGTGATTTTGGTGGTTTTATTTGGTCATTTTGCTTTGTTGGTCTTGGAGAAGGAAGGGGAAGAGCTTTGTGGTGGTTTTCAAGGAGGGATTGAGGATCAAACAACCATTATCATCACCAACCAAAATGTTTTTGTGGATCAAAGATTCAAGATTAGTGAGACAAACTTCATTTCTTCCATTAACAGGTATGTTCTTAAAAACCCTTATATTAATGATCTTTTTCATAGATTTAGGCTTATGCTTGCTTGCCTCTTTGCCTACCAACATTTTTTTGTTTTTTGTTTTTTTTGTCATTTGCTATGATTTTCATGCCCATGAACCAATGCAAGGGTTTTCTCCATATTTGGACAACAAGCTTCATTTTTTTAAAACTTTCTTATGCACCCTCTTATTTCCATTTTTCATTGCAAATAATGTAGTAAAAATTCGATTTTTCAAAATGAGGTGGCAATTATTTTTTGTGTAGTGAGGGTTTAATGCCATTTTTTTGGTCTTTTTGGTGCCATAGGTTTGAATCGAGTCTTTATGCTTTCCTTTAATCCACTTGGACCCATTTTGGCAGTATGGGGAACCTGATGGTGGGACAAATCAAGCATATCTCAAACAAATTGTGTGGGGGCACAATGACATGAGGGGTTACGCGAATGAAATACCATTTGGTTAGACTCCCTGGACATGATGTTGGTCTTTGTCAGGAGTCTAGTGCGGACCTTAAAAGAGCTGCACTTGAAGCAATTGAGAAAAAAGACAGAAAGAAAGAAGGGGCAACTATGAACAAGGCTGAACGTGCAGAGAAATCTTTAGGGATCTGGATATCTACTTCCGATATTGAGCCTGAGGCTAGTGGGAGGGGCTCCACAATGTCACCTGCTGATGTCGCTGGGAGTGGGAGATCATCATTTTTTGTTCCACGAACTAGACGTGGAGCACAACCTTCCATAAAGTCAGTGGTTAAAAAGGAGAAGCAAGGAGCAGACAGAGTTATGGGGAGGTGTCTTTTCTGGAGTGGCTTACCTCTCAGCATCACTAAAAGAATCCATTTTGGCAGACAATATGTGATGCTATTGTTATTGTGGGCCCAGGGTACAAAAGTGCTACATATGAGGAGTTGCTGGGGCCAATCCTTCTTGCAGAAAAGCAAGACATCAACTCTAGATTGGTGGAGTTGAAGCAGACATGGGAGGTGTCTGGATGCACTATGTTTGATGGCTGGACAGATAGGAGGGGCAGGACGCTTCTAAAGTTCTTGGTACATTGTCCTAAAGGTACCATGTTTATTAAATCAATGGATGCATCAACACATAAAAGATGTAGCATTGATATGTGAGTTGTTAGATGGGTTCGTTCGAGAGATTGGTGTGCAAAATGTGGTGCAAGTCATAACAGATAATGCAACTAATTATGTGGTTGTTGGCAAGATGCTTATGGACAGGCACCACACATTGTTCTAGACTCCATGTGCAACACATTGTATCGATTTGTTGCTTGAGGATATGGGGAACTCTCCTTCATCAAGGAGGTGATTGATATGGCTAGGAGCATCCCCAAGTTTATATATAACCATGCTTTTGTTCTTAGCCTCATGAGGAGATACACTAGAAACAGGGAGTTGTGGCGTCCTGCAATCACACGTTTTGCCACCAACTTTATTTCTATTCAGTGTTTGCTTTGATGTCAGTTTGAGTTGAAGCAAATGTTTGTTTTCAATGAGTGGCATGATTGTAGATACAATAGGAGATAGGATGGGAGAGCCATTGCAAAAATGGTGTACACTGACACCTTTTGGAAAGGAGTAGAAGAAGTGTGCTCAGTTAGTGAACCTATAGTAAAGGTTCTGAGATTGGTAGATGGGGATAAGCCTACAATGGCTTATTTGTATGAGGCCATGGATAGGGCCAAGGAGACCATTCATGCTTATTATGCAGACAAGGGTTCCGCTGGGTTTAATAGACAGATGATGTTATGGGATGCGATTGATAGTTGGTGGACAAGGATGCTTCATCAACCCATTCATGCAACAACACTTTTCCTCAACCTCACATTTTCATACAAATGCGGCTTTGATTTTGATGGCGAGGTGATGGAAGGGCTCCATACCTATATTCATAGGATGGTACCTGATCCCAAGCTTCACAACAAAATCAATCGCGAGATACAAATGTATCAGGATGGTGTTGGCCTATTTGGCTTTGATGATGCTATTCGTGAAAGGACCCTCTTCATGCCACGTAAGTGACAAGTCATGACTCATTAGAATTTTCAATTTACTAATTTATAATTCTAGATTTTTTAAATTCAATTATGTTTTATTTGAAAGTTTAATTATGTTTTAAGTTTTTAACTTTTAAGTTTTCTTTATTTTGTTGTAGATGTTTGGTGGCAAAGCTATGGTGCAAGGGCACCAAATTTGTAGAAATTGGCCATTAGAATCTTGAGTCAAACCTGTAGCTCTTTAGGGTGTGAGCACAATTGGAGTGTATTTGAAAAAACACACTCAAAGAAGCACAACAGGTGATAACTTGGAGATTCAACTGAGCAATTACATTTATTGTAATTTATGACCCTCAAGTGTCAAGACTCATTAATTTTTATGACACTCTTACAGGTTGGAGTTCTCATGTCTCAATGACTTGGTGTATGTGCATTACAATCTTCGACTATGAGTGAAGCAAATAGAGAAACCATTGGATGTGGATGCCATTTCCTTGGACAATATTGATGTATTGTCTAAGTGGAGGGTGGAGTCTAAGGTTCCCATCATGGAGGAGTCACCTACATGGTTAGAGGAGGAACCATTAGTACAGGGGCAACAAGAGGAGGACTCGGGGGAGGAGCAGGAGGAGGAGACTGTGGGAACATCAGTGACAACACCAATTGCTACAGATATAGGAGAGGCTGAGAGCACAACTCCATACCCAACAATCATCATTTGCCGTTAGGGGAAGGGCTAGGGCCTTCCATTGCTAGGGGTAGGCCAAACAAACAACCCATCATCTTTTCTCGTAAAAGGGGGAGACGGTACTGATCTTAGATAGCTAGTTGCAAGTTTTGTTTGTTTTGCTACATATAACTCATTATGATGAGATGCTTTTATATATATAATGTTATTTTGTATTGTTTCTCCACATTTGAGTCCTTGATTGGACAATTATTAGGGATCGACAGGATTTGGTATCGCCTTTGATGTATCATTTTTATTTGAAAACCACTACATCATATATAAAAGTGATTTCTACATATTTATGTGCCAATGTGTTTATTTCATGTTGTTGTTTTATATGTTTAAAAATCTGAAAAAATGAATATATTATGCATTTTTTAATGTTTGCCGATATTTTCGCCGATTTTGCCGAAAAAATGTTTTCATGACCCTCGTTGATATTTTGCCAATGCCGATATTATCAACACTATTTAAAACACATGTGACTTTACTAATTTAAAGTACATAGTACAAGTCTCATAAAAAGTATTTTAGCTCCTTGACATTAATTAAAATCATAATGTCTCTAGACAAAATGGTTCTTAATGTGTCTCCCTAGGCCAAAAGGATAAATACCTAGGAAACACCTACTTGGTACCCTTATTTTCAACAGGAGATGCTTGGATACTTTCTTGTAATCAAAAGCCTAGATGCATTTGCAATGAAGTCATGACCCAGACTATTGATGGATGGACAACAAAGGTATGGCTCAGATTGTTAGTAAAAATAGGAGCATGACCCGAACTGTTGATGGATGGACAACAGGGGTATGGCTCGAATTGTTGGTGACAACAAGAGCATGACCCAAAATGTTGATGGATGGACAACAGGGGTATGGCTTAGAATGTTGGTGACAACAAGAGCATGGACCCGACTATTGGTGAGATAGCATCAGGGACGAACGTTCCTGAAAGGAATGGCCTCTGAGGCCTGGACACTCGTGGAGTGGGTGCCTGTTTAGTGTCATGGCCTAGAGAGAGGCCTTTGGATTTGGGACATGGGTTTCCCTAGGGTTTGACCATGGGGGATGGCAACCCTGAATTAGTCAAAGTACCATGAGGTGAGGCGCCCATCGGATCATGGTGACTAGTTGAGTAAGTACCATCGGTTAGGAGAGCTAACTTGGGTTGTATTACATATTGATGATGTTGCTGATGTAGGTCAAGGGTATTGACCTAGATAAAAATGCTATCGATGAGATTTACCTTTCTTTTTAGAAAGATCATGTATACAAAAAACATCTGGATAATCATTATGAATAAACATTTTCCTATGTCATGTATTGTGACCATAATTAGGGATGTTGCCCCTGTGTCAAGTACATTGACCAGTAGTTCTAGACGCTGAGTTGTAGCCTCACAACATCTTGCTCGGATCTCTGAGAGAGCTCCTCGGATCTCTATTTAGAGAGAGCACGTTTTGGCATCCGACCCGGGTTGAGGTCGTTTGTAGTTTCACTTGGACTATGTGCACTAGTCGTCTTTGTAAAAAAAAATTGGATTGCATTGGCTGAAGATGAAAAATGATATTAAAAGATAGGTGTCAAGTGCGACTTTGGTGAACGAGGACTAGTCTGGATACCATGAGGTTGAGGCGCCAATTGGATCATGATATTGATGTTGTACGATAGGTACTGAGTTGATGCCATGATTGTTATAGCTCAAGAGCATTAATCTAGATGATTGTGATGTTGGTAATTATGATATTGATGTTGATGCTAATCTAATCTTGATCCTTAGAGAACCCTTTCAACTTGTTGACATCTTGATAGACATTATGAATACCTCCCTAGCTAAGAGGGAGTGTTGAAGAATGTAGCTATGGTCGGTCTTCATAATCCTTGATGTATTTATAATACTATGTAAAAACACGAAAGAAAATTAAATTTTAAATTAGAAGAAAGAAAATTAAAAGAAAGGAAATCAACAAAAACACCTAAAATTAAGATCCTTGAAAATAGCTCATACTCATGTAAATAACATATTTACCATAAGTTACTACCCACCATAATTTAAGCAAGTATTTGTGTAAAAGATGGGATAAGGAACAAGATGTAAATAAATATACTTACCAGGAGTTACTGCCCACCATTATTTATGTGTTCTTCAACACTTAAACAAATATGAGTAAAAATGTAAATGTGCAAAATTACTAGAATCTAATTTATGAAGAGACCTGATCTAATTTAAATAGACATGTCTCTTGGGTATCTTGAGTATAAAATACACTTGAAAATTTTCATTTCACATATTCACTTGTCACACAAATATATCTCTCACACATCTTGTGATCTCTACTTTCCTTTCATGATTATTAGTTTAATTTTTGAAGTGTGATTGCCTGATAAAGATAACATAATTGTTATATATTCACAAGTAATTACCATAGTTTAGAAATATAGTACTTGCATCAATTGTAAGAAAAATCAACGAAGTTGAAAATCACATCTAAAGCTATGCAAGGAAATGACTTTATCTCTATCTGCAAGCAAATCTAAAGATCGAGGGCACAAGTTCACAAGAAAGCTATTACAAGTAGTCATGCTAGGCTTAGTTGATCTCATGCGATTTGTCTTTGACGAAAGATGAAGCACTTGTGTCAGAGGGAGCAGTTGTGGCATAAATAATTGCCTCTGGGAGAAGTCAAAGAGCCTTGTATTAGCTTCAGAGAGATTTGATATCTGAGTTCAAAATTATGGGTTGTCATTGACATTGTCAGGCTAGATCGCTGATATGCTGAAAGGCTACAGTGGTGGAGAGAGCAACCAAAATTACCACAACAGGATATGTCTCAGTGTGAGACGGAGCCCCTAGTCAGGATGACAGGGAAGTAGTTGTGGTGATAGACCCATTAAAAGCGTGATAAAAATATGCAACTGCAGTCAAATTCCACTTTGGACTACTCACTTAATGGAGATAATAATTGCATTGAATTCCTCTTTTCGAGAGGACCAAAATTGACCTAAAGATCACTCAAATCAGATAAGGGAAAGTGTACTTATGAAGAAAATCCCACATGTGCATATTTGATAAGGTCAACCCTAAAGCAAAGTGGACCACCTTGGAAGGCTATAAATACAAGTGACCTCTACCTCATTTAGACACCATGATGAGACACTCTTTTATCTTGGTTTTTGGCTTGCACAGGTCTGAGGCTCGTTCGCGGAGGATCAAGTTCGCTTTGAGGTGAAATTGTAGGGTCTAAAGCTCGCATCTCTGATTGTTAATTTTAGATAACAATGGTATGTTCTATGCTGTAGCACAATTTACTTCAATGTTTCTTATCAACCCAATGACAATTTCCAATTATCTTCAGTAGCAATCACATTAACTTATACACATTGACAATAAATGCAGATAAAACATAAAAACATGTGCAAAAGACAAGCCAAGACAAGAGGACAAAGGATGTGGCAAATGCCAGGGACAAACCCCAATGTGGGGAAACCCTTTGATCAAATCTTCTTATTATTCTTCAATAGTTCAACAGAGGGAGAGTACAAATATCAGAAATACATGCCCAAAACAAATCTGCCAAATTAGCAGTCAATGCAACCCTAACCAGAAAGTCAATGGTGGTCAAAGTTGCCCAAAAACGTCTTCCAATTAGCTCGGTCAACGGTAGAATAATGCGACCTCCAAAGAGGGTCAAAGTCAACCCAAAACAAGCTCGATAAACCCTGTCAAAGTCTGCTATAATTCGTGATCAAACCAGAAAATCAATGTAGCAGTCAACTCGATCAAATAGTCCCAATCACCTCGAAATTTGTGCCAAAGAATGCGCCCTGCAGAAATCTAAATTCTGCCCCTAAAACAGAAGTCAACGCTAGTAAAAAATTGTTGGTCAACGCATGCCCTAGTCTTGAAATTTTCGGCCTTAAAAACTAGTCCAAAATCTACCTTCCTTCCACTTGTGCGAAGAAGAGAGCGTCCAAGTTGTACGAACCAATCAAGAGAGGAGAGAGAAGATGATGTGATGAGATGAGTATGTACAAATGAGAGAAGGGTCGCTCCTATTTATACAATTCGTTGAGGGTGAGGAGACACATCCATTGGGCTTCATTAGCCTACATTTGACTGACGCCGACCTTGACAATTTGTCCATGAGAAAGAATAAAGTCAAAATTCCATTTCTGCTTGTCAGAATGAGATGATATTTATATCAAAATTGTACCTCTCGAAAAGAGTAATCCAATGCAATAGTCATTTCCATCATATGAGCTATCCTAAGGTGGAATTTGGCCCTAGTTGTGAATTTTAACACTGATTTAGGGTTTTGGGCCTCAGTTGTAGGCTCAAAACTGGAAGAAGTCGACCATAGTCACTCGCACAGAAGCTCATCTACATGACTGGAGCCCTCCAGTGCCACAGACAACTCTCCATCCATGCGAATGGGAGTTAGGGTTTCCGCAGCCCTAATCTGACCCTAGTGCAACCAATTTCTGCTTCCTGCTCATCCAAGATATAGAAGCAGACCCCAAAGAGAAGCAACACCCAGACATGCTCTTACGATCCACCACACTGCCAACCCAGTCAGCATCTGTATATCCATGTAGCCTCAAATTCCTGACAATGTATCTCAGTCCATAGTGGATTGTGCCCCAGAGATATCTCAAGAGATTCTTGGCAGCAATCCAATGAATGTGATGAGGCTCGACCATATATTGACTCAATGTGTTCACAACAAAGCATATGTCAGGATGGGAGTTGACCAAAAACATCAAGGCCCCCACAAGTTGACGATACTCGGTAGGGTTCGCCAATTCGGGCCCAACAACACTTCCACATAGCTTCTTAAAGTTGAGTTCCATCGGAGTAGTCACGGACTTGCAGTCCACCATCCCACATCTCTCAAGTAGCTTCACAATATATTTTCCTTGAGAAAGGAAAATCTCACTTGGCTTTTGCTAGACCTCCAACCCTAGGAAATAATGCATCAGTCCTAGGTCCTTCATCTCAAACTCAAAAGCCAACTCCCTCTTGCATTGATGAATGAGAGGGTCATCACCTATAAGAAAGAGATCATCCACATAAAGGACCAAAATGAGAGGCCTGTCGTTTTCAACCTTGAAGTATAGGTTAGGGTCAACATTGCTTCTTGTAAATCCCAACTTCATAAGATAGCTATCAATCCTCTCATACCAAGCTCTAGGAGCTTGCTTCAACCCATAGAGGGCTTTATTCAACCTGCATACATGTGTCTCATGATCTTGAACCTCGAACTCCTCTGGTTGTTCCACATATACTTCCTCCTTAAGCGAACCATGCAAGAAGGCAGTTTTGACATCCATATGATGTAGGTTCCATCCTTGCCAGGCAGCAAGGGCTATGATCGAACGAGTGGTGGTATATCGGGCAACAGGTGCAAATATCTCGTCATAGTCTACTCCTTCCTTTTGAGAGAAGCCTTGAGCTACAAATCAGGCCTTGAATTTCTCAGCACTCCCATAAGCTCCATGTTTGATCTTGTAGAGCCATTTTGAAGTGACCACTGACTTGTCCTTGGGTCTAGGAACCACATCCCACACATCATCTTTCATGATCGACTCATATTCCTCATTCATTGCATCCTTCCAAACTTGTTGCTTCACAACTTCTTTGAATGTACAAGGCGCTAATTGTACAATGGTATTCATGGCAGCTAAGTACCCTTGGTACCTATTCAACTTCTTGCTTTCACGAAATGTCCCCCTTGGTGCAATATGTTTCTCAACATCTTCAAGAGTATCTTTGAGCCACAAAGGTCTTTTTCTTGAAGTAGAGGGCTCACTAGGAGGTGGATCAATGGGATCCATCGGACCTTCAACATTGGGCATCGTTTCATCGGACAAAGGTTCATCCTACTTTTTTGCATCAGCATCATCATTGTTCTTCCTAGGAATAGGAAGATCTCAGATCTTTCTAAGAGCAAAATCTTCATCGAAAGTGACATCATGACTTAATTCCACTTCCCTTTGACCAGACACATAGATTCTATATGTCTTTGAAGTTTCACTGTAGCATACAATGCTCCTTTCTTCCCAGATGCATCTAGTTTGTTTCTTTTCTCTTTCGGCACATGAAAATATACGGGAATACCAAAAATTCTAAAATGAGAAACATTCGGTCTGTTACCGGTGAAAACTTCTTCGGGTGTCTTGAAGTCCAAAGCTTGATGTGGGCATCAATTTTGGACATACACAGTGGTGTTGGCAACTTCTCCCCATAAGAACTTCGGAAGACTTTGATCATGTAGCATGGCACGAGTGGCTTCTATGATAGTACAATTCTTCCTTTCGACAACACAATATTGTTCAGGAGTATGTGCAGTAGTGGTCTTCCTCTTAATTCCAACTCCTCTACAATAGTCTTTGAATTCATATGACTTATACTCATTACCATTATCGGTCCTCAATATTTTGATATTCTTCCCTGTTTGATTCTCGACCAAGGCTTTGAAGGAGCGGAACCACTTGAATACTTCATCCTTCTTCTTTAAGAAATAGATCCATGTTTGCGAGAGAAGTCATCCACAAAAATAGCATAATACAAATATCCACCCAAAGATGTCATAGGCAACATACCTGATAGATCAGAATGGACTAATTGAAGAATATTAGTGGTTTGAGTCTCACTTGAGGGGAAGGTCCCCTTGTATGTTTTCCAGCTTCACATCCCTGATAAACACCTTCGTGATTTAAGTTGAATTCGGGCATCCTTGTGACCGTCTTCGTTACATTGGGTAAGGCTTTGAAATGAAGGTGAGCAAATTTCCGATGCCATAATTCAGATTGAAGAGAAGTATCACAAGTCATTGCTCCCAACAAACTTCCTCCAACCTGATAGAGACCTTCAACCCTAAATCCAAGAGTGAATGCATCTCTTGGGTTCTTTTGCCAAACACTAACCTTCCCATCAATGAATGTCACCTTAAAACCTGTCTTCCATCGCAGAAAAGAAACTAAGTTATTTTTCAGATCAGTTACATATAGTACTTCTTGTAAGTGGAGGGTTTGACCTTGATTTAAGTGAAGAGTAACAATCCCAATTCCTTTCATGGGACAAGTGGCATTATCGCCAAGTATAATATCCATATTTGTCTTCTTTTCAACCAAGTTTGAGAGAGCTTCTTTGTACCTAGTGAAGTGCCTTGAGGAACCACTATCAATCAATCAATGGTCCAATGTATCTGGAGGAGAGGCTGTGGAGAGGGCAAAAATAAGATAAATTCTTTTGCTTTACAACATTAACTTCTTCATACCTGGAGTTTCTCGACTTCTTGGGAGGACGACCATTTCCATTTCAAACAGCAGGAGCATTCCTCTTTCCTTTGTTGTTGAACCTGTTGTTCCTTTGATTACCGTTGCCCTTGAAGTTGTTGTTATTGTTGTCATCATCTCTTGGAGTATCCTTCTTATGAGGACACTCTCTAGCGAAGTGGCCAAACCTGTTGTAATTGAAGCACCTTCCTTTCCTTCTTTGAATCCCGACTTGAACCCTTGTCCTTGATTCCTTGGACCAACATTGTTCCTTCTCTTAGAATGAGTGGAGAAGGCGGTAGGATTGTTTCCATTTGAGGGCTTGTCTCTTTCCATCATCCTTATTTCTTCTTGAGTGCATTTGGCCAATAGTTCATCAAATCCTAGAATCCTGTCATTGTTGAGGATGGTAGTGTTGAACACATCCCAATCTCTTGTAAGGCCCCCAAGTGCAATAAGAGAGAGCTCTCTGTCACCAGTGACTTCACCAATAGATAGGAGATCATTCTTGATCTCGGTAATCCTCATGAAGTAGGATTGGATGGATTCTCCTCTATCCATCTTGATATCTTTCAGCTTGTTCTTGAGAAAGGGAATTTGATTTGCATTGTTTACTTTGAACTTGCCAACCAGCTTTTCATACATCTCCTTAGATGTTTCCAAATCATAAATATATGCAACCAAAGGCTTATGAATGGAATTAACAATAATCTTCTTTGCTTTAATTTCACCTTTCTTGTACTTGGTTTGTGCAGCAGTGGATGCATTTGAAGGAGGCTCTGCTATTCTTCCTTTGACATAGTCCATGGCATCATTTTATTCTAATGTCCATTCCAAAGTCATATTCCATGCATGATAGTTGGATTTGTCCTTATGCTTGTCCTTAGATTTGAAGAAAGATGTAGTCGTCATTGGGACTAGTTCCAAGTCCTTGTCCAACAACTTCCCGTGATTGCTTTGCTTCACTCTTGTTTGGGCTTTGTCTTCCCCTGAGCTCTGATACCATGTTAATTTTAGATAACAATGGTATGTTCTATGCTTTAGCATAATTTACTTCAACGTTTCTTATCAGCCCAGTGACAATTTCCAGTTATCTTTAGTAGCAATCACATTAACTTATACACATTGACAGTAAATGCAGATAGAACATAAAAACATATGCAGAAGACAAGACAAGACAAGAGGACACAAGATGTGGCGGATACCAGGGACAAACCCCAATGTGGGGAAACCCTTTGATCAAATCTTCTTATTATTCTTCAATAGTTCAGCAGAGAGAGAGAGAGTACAAATATTAGAAATACATGCCCAAAACAGATTTGCCAAATCAGCAGTCAATGCAACCCTAACCAGAAATTCAATGGTGGTCAAAGCTGCCCCAAAATGTCCTCCAATAAGCTCGGTCAACAACAGAAGAATGCGGCCTCCAAAGAGGGTCAAAGTCAACCCAAAACAAGCTCGGTCAACCCAGTCAAAGTCTGTTGTAATTCTGCAATCAAACCAAAAAGTCAATGCAACAATCAATTTGGTCAAACAGTCCCAATCACCACGAAATCCGTGCCAAAGAATGTGGCTTGCAGAAATCGAAATTCTGCCCCCAAAACAGAAGTCAATGCTTGTCAAATACTGCTGGTCAATGCATGCCCTAGTCCTAAAATTTTAGGCCTTCAACACTGGTCCAGAAATCTGCCTTCCTTCCACATGTGTGAAGAAGAGAGCTTCCAAGCTGTATGAACCAATCAAGAGAGGAGAGAGAAGATGATGTGATGAGATGAGTGATGTCCAAATGAGAGAAGGGTCACTCCTATTTATACAATTCGTTGAGGGTGAGGAGACACATCCATTGGGCTTCATGAGCCTACATTTGACTGAGGTTGACCTTGACAATTTGTCCATGAGAAAGATTAAATTCAAAATTCCGTTTCCGCTTTTCAAAATGAGGTGATCTTTATATCAAAATTGTACCTCTCGAAAAGAGGAATCCAATGCAATAATCATCTCTATCATATGAGCTGTCCTAAGGTGGAATTTGGCGCTAGTTGCCAAATTTAACACTAATTTAGGGTTTTGGGCCTCAGTCGCAGGCACAAAACTGGAAGAAGTCGACCACAGTCGCTCGCACATAAGCTCATCAGCGCAACTGGAGCCTTCCATTCGCACGGACAACTCTTCATCCATGCGACTGGGATTTAGGGTTTCTGCAGTCCTGATCTGACCCTAAGTCGCTCACATGACAGGCTTAAGGGAGCAACTGGGGTAGCCATAGTCGCTCGCATAACTCCTCCGTGCGACCGAGACCTTAAAGATGAAATCTCAATGTTCCGAAGTTTTCGCTTGTTGACCGCAGAGTTTGACAGTTGACTGCAGACATTGACAGTTCATTACAGTCTTCAGAATCATGGTTTTAAGTATAAGCATTGTTGGGTTCAATTCATTGATGTAGTAGTTGTTTTGTTGGATAATTGCATAGATGAAGATATGGATCATTGTACTCCCTTTTACTGAATCATTTGATGACAATCTAATAAGAAGAATTTGAAAGGGTTTTCCCCATAGTCGGTTTTGCCATAGTCTCCAACCAATTATGGTGTCTCTGTGTGAATGCTTTTTTTCTATTGTTCCTTTATGTTCCATTGCATTGATGATGATGATATTGTTCTTTCTACATAGTTGCATATGCTGCTGAATAATGATGCAAATCTGAATACTGTTATGATGTTATGGGGTGAATGTACTGTGTTAATGAAGAAAGACAATTATGAAAGCAAAGAACAATATAGCCTTAAGAAAAATTAACATGGTATCAGAGCTGAGTTGGAGAAAAGTCATGGAGATCACCCCTATGATGACACCATTGATGGAAGTAAGAAAAAAAGGAGAAGACCTAAAAGAATTCTAGGGTTTGAAGGAAACCTTAGGCAATTTGGTTATTAGGGTTTGATGGATATTATGAGGTTAGGGTTTGAGAGAAACCCTGGTTTATGGCAAAGACTTAAATGAAATCTAGAAACCCTAGCAAGGTCAATATTAAGATGCTCAAGCACTTGTGTCAGATTTGATGAAGCCCTATATGGGATAGTCTCTATTAGCCCTGGTTGCTGATAGAATGGGTTGAAATATTGAAGGCAATATTGTCATCTAAACAATAGACAGTGATGGCTCTTGAAGGTTGGTTCAAGAGGGAGATGATCACCTCCCATTGAAGATAAGTACTTTCTGATTTATGATGCTCCTTTATGTCTTTACTTATGGATCTATTATTGCTTTAATTATTACGTAAGCTTCTTGCATGTATATTTGAATATTTGGATGCTTCTAACTTCTTGATGAGATATGATAAGTGGATTCTTCTTGAGGATGATGGCTAGTGCAGGAAGAGAAGATCTAGCATCGGAAAAGAGGCTCTTGATGAAAAGGTGATAAAGTGCTACAATCTGCCTATGTAAAATAAGAAGGTGCACAGGCATTTAAACACCACAAGATGGTATGTTTCAGCTGCAAAATTGGATGGCAAGTCCTAAGGTATGATGAGAAAGTCTCTTTCACAAATGGCTTATTCGTATGAAAGTGATTTGGATTCATGGTTCTTATGATAAAATGGTGCACTTGGTATTGACCAAGTATCTTACTTCTTGATGAACTTCTTGATTCTATGAAGCTACCTAGTATTGATCTTTGATATAGTGGTATACTTGATGTTTGGCTAACATCTATTGTTTTGGATATCTTGATCCCATAAAGGAGGTTAGCACCTTGATTCTACTAGATGGTAACTTGACACTATTTGTTTGTGAAAAGCATGGTAGCCATGATGATAGAAGTATAACTATGAGATTGATACTCAAGATCTTTTGTTGACCATGATTATGTTTTGATATGTTTAGTGATTGTGGCATATGGTAAAATTGAATGTCGTAACTTAATGGATTAAGTTATGTGACAAAGAAGTAATGCTTGTGATCATGATTCTTGAAGTCCACTCCTATTAGCTCTTTGACACTAACCCTTGATGACAGATTGATGTCATGATGAAGTAGATAATGATAACATAATATGACCATGATGAATATGTGTTATGGTTTGACTTTCCGATCTAACAAATCTGTTGATGCATGATAACATTATAGACAGGTTGATAGCATAAATGAAGATGACTTAAGTGGATTCCCATTCAGATGGAGAATCTCTCCATAAGATCCCTTATCCTATTGTCAATTGCATTATATACTCTTTACTGTTGAAGTATGATTTATGGGCATGAATTGACAAATATCTGACATTGTTGATTTGCATCAAAGGTCTGATATGAGGAGAGAGTGTCTTCTCTTACTCTAAGCCTCAATTGCACGGAGGCAAGGCTATAGGAGCAACTGTAGCCTCCCAGCAGCACGGAAGCAACCTCAGGGGTGCCACTGAGGCACTGAGATAGTTCTGGGGCAGATCCGACCATAGTGCTTCAAAGAGCAACCAGAAAGCCACAGTCGTTCACATACCATCTTGAAGGGTGCAACTGTAGTCTCCCAAGTGCACAGAGAAAGGCCTATGCGTGCGACTATGCTTGCAGGACACAAAAATAAAGTTTTACTCATGAAATCAAATGTTCACTTGAAGGATGTCAGTCCTGCAGACATGAAGCAGACAAAAAAAGTTCTGTGAGCAGGGAAGTTTGAATGATTACTATACTTGTTTTTGCAGGTGACTGGGATATGCATATTTATAAATATGTCATTATGATTTAACCACTGAAGTTTGTGCTGCAAGAGTTTGATTAGATTTCGCTGAGTGATATAGATGAGCAGTGTTTGGAGTTCTAACATAATGCTTGATTATGATTTAGAACTTTGACTCGATGATTGAGATATGTTTTGTACAATCAATCTCAGTATGATAGCAAAATTGGGATTTGACCTAATGACTAATTATTTGACTTGACGACTGATGATTTGCCTTGATAACAATGCTATATGGACATAATGACCTTCAGTAACATATATTGGTATTCGATAATGGTTTTCTATCGGCCTCCTTGTCCTTAGCACATTGGTTGAAGTATTGACAGATGTGATTCAATATGAAGTAATCTCACGATAAATGGATGGAACCTACATGACTTATTCTTGGTGTATGCATTTGCATCTAGTGATTTAAATTATGATCATGAGGATGACTTGATGAAGCTTGGTTTGATAATTAAAAGACAACTTGTTGGCATGACAATAGATGAAGTCATGACATGATGAGAGCTCTATCTATATCCGGGTCTAAAGGATTGACACTGTGATATTGATGACTTTGATATTAGTTTTGATTTGGCTTCTAAACTTTGATGAGCTGACTTAGTTGATTTGATTGTACAATATTGATTTATCTGAGACTGAGCATATTGGTTTGGAAAAGTATTATGTTTTTAGAGAGCATTGTATGAAGCAAACTCCTCGATTTTTGATATATCTGCATTGACAATTATTTGGTGAAGTCAGGATGATGTGTTGATCCAAACCTCTACTTCAGAAGTGTTCCAAGGTATGACTTTGATTTTGGTTTTGGTTTTATATACTGATGGTCTACTCTTGACAGGTAATGAGCCTCTGATAATCTAAGTAAGAGGGAGATGACTTCTGAAGCTTGAAATAATGAATCATGGCATGATGAATCGATTTCTGAAGTTGGGAAAAGAAAATCTATATTGCGAAGCTATTGAAGAAGTATTAGAAAGTGGAAATGCAAATCCTTGGACACTCTGATTGAATTTCAAGATGTTGTTAAACTCAACTTGGCAACCAACAGTTGATTGAAGCATTGATGTTCCGTTTTGAACACCCGTCCGTATATATATATACTACGTTATCGGATCCGCTGAGGGCAAGAGGTGGAACCGCGGATCCCGGAATCTGAAATTGGTACGGATACGGATACGCTAGGATCCGTGTACGGTCAGTTAGTGACTTAGTTAATGACCATCTGCCAGCGTATATATATATATATATATATATATATCTATATATATAAAGATTTAAATAAAATTACGCGTAGTTTTTTAATAGCATCTGCCGGCTTATATATATATATATATATCTATAAAGATTTAAATAAAATTATGCATTATGTTTTTTAATACCATCTGGCATATATATATATATATATATAAAGATTTAAATAAAATTATGCGTTATGTTTTTTAATACCATCTGGCATATATATATATATATATATATATAAAGATTTTATTAAGATTAAGCGTGAAGTTTTTTAATACCATCTTCCCGCATATATATGTAGATAAAGTTTTCAATAAAATTATGCATCAAGTTTTTTTAATAACCTTTCAATATAAAGATTTCTGATTTAATTAAAAAGTTTATTTTGAGGTTAATATATATGTATAATAAAGTTATTTTAAATCAATTTGTTAATAAGCTTTCAATATAAAGATTTCCGATTTAATTAAAAAGTTTATTTTGATGTTAATATATATATATATATATATATATAATAATAATAAAGTTATTTTAATTTATTTAAGTGTCATATTTTTTATTACCATCTGGCATATATATATAAAGATTTTATTAAGATTACGCGTGAAATTTTCCCACATATATATAGATATATAGATAAAGATTTCTATAAAATTATGCGTCAAGTTTTTTTAATAACCTTTCAATATAAAGATTTCTGATTTAATTAAAAAAGTTTATTTTGAGGTTAATATATATGTATAATAAAGTTATTTTAATTTATTTATTTTAAATCAATATGTTTTTTAAATAAGCTTTCAATATAAAGATTTCTGATTTAATTAAAAAGTTTATTTTGATGTTAATATATATAATAAAGTTATTTTAATTTATTTATTTTAAATCAATATATTTATGTTTAATAAACCGTATGTTTTGTATTTCATTTTAAATTTTTTATTTTTATAAGTCATAACTTATATAACTTTATGTTTGGTTGTTAAAAATTAAAATATTTTTTAATTTTTATAAATAAAAAAATATATTTTATGTTATAACTTTATTTTAACAATTATATCAATATGTTGGTATTAATATTTATATGTTTATTTGTTTGTTAGTTTTTAAATTTCATCATTTCAGTGTTCAGATTGGTTTAGTTCTAATGTTGTGATTCATGAATGGTTTTGATTTTAAACATCAAATGTATTTTCTAAAATTTTAAAAATATTATTATATATTTTTGTATTTGTCGTATCCTCACCATATTCAGATCCTGGCTTTTCAAAAATCTAACGGATCCGTATCCGGATCTGGATCCAAATCCTGGTAACTTAGTATATATATATATGATGTGCGTGCATAGAACCTGAATGAGTTCATGATTGAGCCGCTTCACTCACATAGAGTTTCCATCAAGCACCCCTTCAAAATATTTGCATGGGATGATCAATTTTTGATCTGAGATATTCTTCATATGATATGTGACTGCATGGATGTATTGATGATGTTTGGGATTATTATTGATGAGCGCATCTGGGTGCTGCCTTAGTATGATATCTGCCATGATATTTTGGATGAGAGGTCCATAGCTTTACGCACGATTGAGATTGAGCACGATGTTGCTAGCATGGCTAGCTATGAGGCAAGATGAAGAAGCTTTTTGAAGAGATGTTTGAGAGAGTGCTAAATATGACATGGATACATTATGATGACAAAAAGTGGGATCCGATTGGCAGAGAATCCCATATATAGTTGGGACTGAGATACCTTCATATATTGAGACAATGCTGTTGTACGAGACAAGCTTAGGCTTGTGATTGACACCTCCTTGAGAGGGAGGATGAATATGGTATCATTTTGTGATTTATATGATTATTTATGTTCTAATATGATATTTGATTTGATGACCTGCATGAACATGAGACAATTGTTATTGCTACATGATGATCAAGTTGATACCAGATATAAGTATGATGAGAGCATCGCTGATCGAGGACATTGAGCCAACTCTTCCTCCTTGTCTGAGCTCCCAAGGTGAGGAATTGAGATAGAGGGATCCTGGGGTTGAGGGAACTCTGTACAATAGGGTATCACCCCTATATGTTATCCATAGGGTTGGAGATGCTGCTACCCTATCTTCATAGGGTTGTAGATGCTACTCCCTATCTGGTCTATGCAGAGTATACCCTAGTTGGCATCATACCCACAAGTAGGGATTGTTGGGAATACTGATCCCCGTTTGGCCAATGGGTTGAGAGTGTACTTGGTGTGTACAACCCAAGTCAATTATGATGCGGGTGATCTACCACATGAATGCTTAGAGTCATCGATGGGAAGATCGTAGGCAAAAGGATTGGGTTGAGATAACCCTATGTGGTTCCGGGTTGAGAATGAGCTCTACGATGTGATTCTAGGGTTGAGATGTGCTCCCCTGTGTTTGGATATCCTATTGCTTGATATGGGGTTGTAGATGTGCTCCTCGATGCAGTACCAGGTTGAGACGTGCTCCCTGATGATATGCTCTCCGATGATGATGTGGGTCATAGATCTGACTCCCCGCCGATGTTTCCAGGTAGTAGCCCGCTGGCAGAGATTTTGGGTAGTAGCCCGATGAATAAAGGGTGGTAGCTTATGCTCCCCTCCGATAACAAATTCTTCTTCTTTTAGATTCGAGAATGTTCAGCATATGAGCAGGGACAATCAAGAGATAAGCAGGAATAAGCAAGAGATGAATCGAGATGATGAGATAATTGAGATGGGATCATGGGACATATGATGACAGGATGAGATATTGATCGATGGACATATATTGATAGGTGGAATTCTCCCTAGTTGAGAGGGAGTGTTAAAAATATGCAACTGCGGTCAAATTCCACTTTGGACAACTCACTTGATGGAGATAATAATTGCATTGAATTCCTCTTTTCGAGAGGACCAAAATCGACCTAAAGATCACTCAAATCGGATAAGGGAAAGTGTACTTATGAAGAAAAAGCCCACATGTGCATATTTGATAAGGTCGACCCTAAAGCAAAGTGGACCACCTTGGAAGGCTATAAATACAAGTGACCTCTACCTCATTTAGACACTATGATGAGACACTCTTCTATCTTGGTTTTTGGCTCGCACAAGTTTGAGGCTTGTCTGCGGAGGATCAAGTTCGCTCTGAGGTGAAATTGCAGGGTCCAAAGCTCGCATTTTTGATTTAGGGTTTTGGGCCTCAGTTGCAGGCACAACACAGGAAGAAGTTGATCGCAGTCGCTCGCACAGAAGCTCATTCGTGCGACTAGAGCCTTCAAGTTGCACAAACAACTCTCCATCCATGGGAATGGGAGTTAGGGTTTTTGCAATCTTGATCTGGCTCCAGTTGCTCACATGACAGGGTTAAGGGAACTATTGGGGTAGGCATAGTCGCTCGCATTACTCCTTCGTGCGATCGAGACCTAAAAGATGAAATCTCAGCGTTTTGAAGATTTCACTCTGTAACTGACAATTGACTATAGAGACTGTAGACAATGAGAGTTCATTATAGACTTCAGAATCAGGGTTTTGGTATATGCATTGTTG
Organism: Pinus tabuliformis; assembly: GCA_031772625.1. NCBI lineage: Eukaryota > Viridiplantae > Streptophyta > Pinopsida > Pinales > Pinaceae > Pinus > Pinus tabuliformis. Next base: position 1,838,334,518 of record CM062817.1, on the reverse strand, counting down.
GGTTCATTTCATGGATGTTGTAGTTGTTTTGCTGATTAGTTGCATAGATGAAGATATGGATCATTGTACACTCTTTTGCTGAATCATTTGATGACGATCTAATTAGAAGAAGAATTTGAAGGGGTTTTCCCCATAGTGGGTATTGCCCTGGTCTTTGACCAATCCTGGTGTCTCTATGTGTGAATGCTTTTATTTTGTTGTTTCTTTTTGGTCATTGATGATGATGATATTGTTCTTTCTACATAGTTGCATATGCTGTTGAATAATGATGTAAATCTGAATAATGTTATGATGTTATGGGGTGAATGTAATGTGTTAATGAATAAATGCAATTATCAAAGCAAAGAACAATATAGCCCTAAGAAAAATTAACATGGTATCAGAGCTGGGCTGAAGAAAAGTCATGGAGATCACCCCTATGATGACACTGTTGATGGATGCATGAAGAAGATGGTGGAGACCTAAAAGAAATATAGGGTTTCAAGGAAACCCTAGGCAATTTGTGTATTAGGGTTTGATGGATATTATGAGGTTAGGGTTTGAGAGAAACCCTGGTTTGTGGCAAAGATTTGAGATTTTCAATCTAGAAACCATAGCATGGTCAATATGAAGATGCTCAAGCACTTGTGTCAAATTTGATGAAGCCCTAGATGGGATAGTCTCTATTAGGCCTAGTTGTTGATAAAATTGGTTGAAATATTGAAGGCAACATTGTTATATGGACAATGGACAATGATGGCTCTTGAAGGCTGGTTCAAGAGGGAGATGATCACCTCTCATTGAAGGCAAGGACTCTCTGACTTATGACTTTCATTTATATCTTTACTTTTGACATATAGATCTAATTATGGTGTTACTTATGCATCCTGCATGTATATGTGAGTATTTGGATGCTTCTAACTTCTTAATGAGTTGTGATAAGTAGATCCTTCTTGAGGATCATGGCTAGTGCAGAAAGAGGCACATGATGAAAAGGTGACAAAGTACTACAATCTGCCTTTGTAAAATAAGAAGGTGCACAGGTATTTAAACAATACAAGGTATGTGGTTTCAATGCTATGTTGGATGGCAAGGTAAGGTCTAAGGTATGATAAGAATGTCTCTGTCACAAATGTCTCATGCATGCATATGAAAGTGATTTGGATTCATGGTTCCTATGATGAAATGGTGCACTTGGTATTGAATAAGTATCTTACTTCTTGATTCTATGAGGCTACTTAATATTGATCTTTGATGTATTGTTATACTTAATATTTGGCTAACAACTATCCTTTGGATATCTTGATCCCATAAAGGAGGTTAGCACCTTGATTCTAGCAATGGTAACTTGACACTATTTGTTTGTGAAAATCATGGCAGCCATGATGATAGAAGTATATTAATGAGATTGATACTCAGGATTTTTTGTTGACCATGGTTATGTTTTGATTTGTTTAGTAATTATGGCATATGGTGAAATTGAATGCCCTGACTTAATGGATTGAGTTATGTGACAAAGAAGTAATGCATGTGATCATGATTCTTGAAGTCTACTCCTATTAGGTCTTTGACACTAACGCTTGATGACAAATTGATGTCATGATGAAGTAGCTGATGATAACATAATATAACCATGATGAATATGTGATATGGCCTAACTTTATGATCTAACAGATCTGCTGATGCATGATAGCATTATAGACAGGTTGATGGCAAGAATGAAGATGACTTAAGTGGATTCCCATTCAGAGGGAGAATCTCTCCATAAGATCCCTTCTCCTATTATCATTTGCATTATATGTATATTCTATACTGTTGAAGTATTATTTATGGACATGAATAAACAAATATCTGATATTGTTAGTATGCAACAAAGTTTTGATCTGAGGAGAGAGAGTTTTCTCTTACTCTAAGCCTCAGTTGCACAGAAGAAAGCCTATAGGTGTGACTGTAGCCTCCCAGTCACACGGAAGAAAGCCTATAGGTGAGATTGTAGCCTCCCAGTCGCACGGAAGCAAGCTCAAGGGTGCAACCGAGGCACTGAGAAAGTTCTGAGCAGATTCGACCATGGTCGCTCATTTACAGTGCTTTAGAGAGCGACTGGGAAGCCTCATTCGCTTTCATAACATCTTGAAGGGTGTGAATGTAGTTTCCCAATCGCACAAAGAAAGGCCCATGGATGCGACTATGCCTGCAAGACACAAAAATGAAGTTTCGTGCATGAAATCAGATGTTCCCCTGAAGGATGTCAGTCCTACAGACATGAAGCAGATCATAAAGCTCTATAAACTGACTAGATGATTGTCTATGAGCAAGGAAGTTTGAATGTTTACTATAATTGAATATGTAGATTGAACTTGTGTTTGCAGGGGACCGGGATATGCATATAGATATGACATAATGATTTAACCACTGAAGTTTGTGCTACAAGAGTTTGACTAGATTTGGCTGATTGATATAGATGAGTAGTGTTTGGAGATTTGACATGATGCTTGACAATGATTTAGAGCTTTGACTCAATGATTGAGACTATAGATCTTACTATGATAACAAAATTGGGATTTGACTAGATGACTAATGATTTTGACTTGACGACTAATGATTTGCCTTGATAGCAATGCTATATAGGACATAATGACCTTTAGTTACTTATAGTGGTATTCGATAATTGTTTTGTATTGGCCTCCTTGTCCTTAGCACATTAGTTGAAGGATTGATAGATGTGGTCTGTATGAAGTAATCTCACGATAAATGGATGGGACCTGCATGACTTATTCTTGGGTATGCATTTGCATCTAGTGACTTGTAGTATGATCACGAGCATGACTTGATGAAGTTGGTTTGATAATTAAATGACAACTTGTTGGCATGACAATAGATGAAGTGATGACTTGATGAGAGCTCTACTTGTCACCTGGTCTAAAGAATTGATACGGTGATATTGATGACTTTGATATTATTTTTAATCTGGCATCTAAACTTTGATTTCACTGTACAATATTGATTTATGTAAGGCTAAGCATATTGGTTTGGAAAAGTGTTATGTTTGCAGAGAGCATTGTTTGAAGCAAGCTCTTCGATCTTGATGTGTCCGCATTGACAATTATTTGGTGAAGTCAGGATGATGTGTTGATCCAAAACTCTACTTGCGAAGTGTTCCAAGGTATGACTTTGATTTTGGTTTTGATTTGATATGCTAACAGTCTACTATTGACAGGTGTTGAGTCTATGATGATCTAAGTAAGAGGGAGATGGCTTTTGAAGCTCAAAATAATGAATCATGGCATATGATGAATCAATTTCTGAAGTTGAGAAAATATAATCTATATTGCGAAGCTATTGAAGAAGTATTGGAAAGTGGAAATGCAAATCCTTGGACACTCCAATGGAAATTCAAGATGTTGTGAAGAGATATTGTTGAATTCAACTTGGCAATTGATAGTTAATTGAAGCATTGATGTTCCGTTTGAACACCCGTTTGTATGCATATATGTTGTACATAGAACTTGAGTCAATTCATGATTGAGCCTCTTCATTCACATAGAGTTGCCATCGAGCACCTTGCAAAATATTTGCATGGGATGATCAATTTTTGATCCGAGATATTCTTCCTATTATATGTGACTGCATGGATGTATTGATGATGTTTGGGATTATTATTGATGAGCGCATCTGGGTGCTTCCTTAGTATGAGATTTTCCATGATATTTTTAGATGAGAAATGCATAGCTTTACACACGATTGAGGTTGAGCATGATGTTGCTAGCATAACTAGCTATGAGGCACGATGAAGAAGCTTTTTGAAGAGATGTTTGAGAAAGTTATGAATATGACATGGACACTTTGCGATGTCTAAGAGTGGGATCCGATTGGTAGTGAATCCCATATATAGCTGGGACTGAGATACCTTCATATATTGAGACAGTGTTGCTGTATGAGACAAGCATAGACTTGTGATTGACACCTCCTTGAGACGAAGGATGAATATGGTATCCTTTTGTGATTTATATGATTATTTATGTTCTAAATATGATATTTGATTTGATGACCTGCATGAACAAGAGACAACTGCTATTGTGACATGATGATGAAGCTGATACCAGATGTGAGTATGAAGAGAGCAGCACTAATCGAGGACATTGAGCTAGCTCTTCCTCCTTGTTTGAGCTCCCAGGGTGAGGAATTGAGATATAGGGCTCCTGGGGTTGAGGGAACTCTGGACAATAGGGTATCACCCCTATCTATTACCCATAGGGTTGGAGATGCTGCTCCCCTATCTTTATAGGATCGGAGATGCTGCTCCCCTGTTTTTATAGGGTCGGAGATGTTGCTCCCCTATTTGGTCTATGTAGAGTATACCCCAGTTGGCATCATACCCACAAGCAGGGCTTGTTGGGAATATCACTCTCCGTTCAGCGAACGGGTTGAGAGTGTACTTGGGTTGTACAACCCAAGTCGATTATGCATCATCAATGGAAAGATTAGTAGGCAATAGGATTGAGTTGATATTTGCTCCCTTATGCAGTTTTGGGTTGAGAAGGAGCTCCCTGATGTAATTCTAGGGTTGAGATGTGCTCCCTTGTGTGTTTGGATATCCTATTGCTCAATATGGGGTTGTAGATGTATAGCTCCCCCATGAGATTCCGGGTCGAGATGTGCTCCCCGATGTGGTTCGAGGTTGAGATATGCTTCCTGATGATATGCTCTTTGATGATGATGCAGGTCGTAGATCTGACTTCTCGCCGATGTTTCCGGGTAGTAGCCCACTGGTAGAGATTCTGGTAGTAGCCCGATGAATAAAGGGTGGTAGCTTATGCTTCCCTCTGATAACAAATTCTTCTTCTTCTAGATTCGAGAATATTCAACATATAAGTAGGGACAATCAAGAGATAAGAAGGAATAAGCAAGAGATGAATCGAGATGAACATTGATGATTCGAGATGATGAGATACTTGAGATGGGACATATGATGACAGGATGAGATATTGATCGATGGACAGATATTGACAGGTGGAATTCTCCCTAGTTGAGAGGGAGTGTTAAAAATATGCAACTGCAGTCAAATTCCACTTTGGACAACTCACTTGATGGAGATAATAATTGCATTGAATTCCTCTTTTTGAGAGGACCAAAATCGACCTAAAGATCACTCAAATTGGATAAGGGAAAGTGTACTTATGAAGAAAAGCCCACATGTACATATTTGATAAGGTCAGCCCTAAAGCAAAGTGGACCACCTTGGAAGGCTATAAATACAAGTGACCTCTACCTCATTTAGACACTATGATGAGACACTCTTCTATCTTGGTTTTTGGCTCGCACAGGTCTGAGGCTTGTCCGCGGAGGAATAGGTTTGCTTTGAGGTGAAATTGCAGGGTCCGAAGCTCGCATCTTTTATTTAGGGTTTTGGGCCTCAGTCGCAGGCACAACACAAGAAGAAGTCGACCACAGTCGCTCACACAAAAGCTCATCCGTGCGCCTTCCAGTCGCACAGACAACTCTCTATCCATGCGATTGGGAGTTAGGGTTTCCACAGTCTAGATTTGACCCTAGTCGCTCGCATCCCAGGCTTAAGGGAGCAACTGGGCAGCCATAGTTGCTCGCATAACTCCTCCTCCATGCGACCGAGACCTAGATGAAATCTCAGTCTTTCGAAGATTTCGCTTTGTGACCGCAGTGTTCGACAGTTGACCGCAGAGACCGCATACAGTGACAATTCATTAAAGACTTCAGAATCAAGGTTTGAGTATATGCATTGTAGGGTTCATTTCATGGATGATGTAGTTGTTTTTTGGTTAGTTGCATAGATGAAAATATGGATCGCTGTACTCTCTTTTGTTGAATCATTTGATGAGATCTATTAAGAAGAAGAATTTGAAAGGGTTTTCCCCATAGTGGGTTTTGCCCTGGTCTCCGACCAATCCTCGTGTCTCTATGTGTGAATGCTTTTCTTCTGTTGTTCCTTTATGTTCCGCTGCATTGATGATGATGATATTGTTCTTTCTACATAGTTGCATATGTTGCTGAATAATGATATAAATATGAATAATGTTATGATGTTATGGGGTGAATGTAACGTGTTAATGAAGAAATGCAATTATCAAAGCAAAGAACAATATAGCCCTAAGAAAAATTAACAAACAGGGGCATGACCTAGAATTTTAATGGATGGACAATAGGGGTATGGCTCGGACTGTTGGTGACAATAGGAGCATGACTCAGACTGTTGATGGATGGACAACAAGGGTATGGTTTGGACTATTGTGGCAACATGAGCATGAACTGAATTGTTGATGGATGGACAACAAAGGTATGGCTCAGACTGTTGGTGACAATAGGTGCATGACCCAAATTGTTGGTGACAATAGGTGCATGACCCAAATTGTTGGTGACGACAGGAGCTTGACCCGCACTGTTGATGGATGGACAACAGGGGCATGGCTTAGACTGTTGGTGACAACAGGAGCATGACCCTGACTGTTGGTGAGATAGCATGAGGGACCTTTACCTAGGAATGGTCTTTGAGGCCTGAACACTCGTGGAGTGGGTGCCTCTTCAGCATCACACACAGAGAGTGAGGCCTTCGGATTTGGGACATGGCTTTCCCTAGGTTTGACCATTGGGGATGGCAACTTTGAACTCACGCACTTGATCATGGTGACTAGAAGTACCATCGATTAGGAGAGCTAAGTTGGGTTGTGTTAAATATTGATGATGATGCTGATGTAGGTCAAGGGTATTGGCCTAGATAAAGATGCTATCGATGAGATTCACCTTTCTTCTAGAAAGATATTGTATACATAAAACATCTGTATAGTCATTACGAATAAACATTTTCCTGTGTCATGTACTGAGACCAGAATTAGGGATGTTGTTCCTGTGTCAAGTACATTGGCCAGAATTAGGAGAATAGTTCTAAAGGTTGAGTTGTAGCCTTCTGACATCCTGCTTGTATCTCTGAGAGAGCTGATCGGATCTCTGTTTAGAGAGAGTTGCTCAGATTTTTGATTAGAAAGCTGCTCGGATCTTTGTTTAGAGAGAGCATGTTTTGGCATCCAGCCTCGGTTGAGGTCGTTTGGAGTTTCACCTAGGCTATGTGCTCTAGTCGTGTAATGGTGAACGAGGACTAGTTTGGATACATGAGGTTGAGGCATCGACCAGATCATGGTGACTAGTTGATATTGATGTTGTACCATAAGTACTAAGTGGATGCCATGATTGTTATTGGTCAAGCGAGTTGACTTGGATGATTGTGATGCTGGTAATTATGATATTGATGCTGATGCTGATTTAATCTTGATCCTTAAAACCCTTTCAACTTGTTGACATCTTGATAGGCATTATGAATATTTCCCTAGCTAAGAGAGAGTGTTGAAGAATGTAGCTATGGCCGGTCTTCATAGTCCTTGATCTATTTATAATACTATGTAAAAACACAAAAGAAAATTAAATTTTAAATTAGAAGAAAGGAAATCAACAAAACACCTAAAATTAAGATCCTTGAAAATAGTTCATACTCACGTAAATAACATATTTACCATAAGTTACTACCCACCATAATTTAAGCAAGTATTTGCATAAAAGATGGGATAAGGAACAGGATGTAAATAAATATACTTACCAAGAGTTACTGCCCATCATTATTTACGTGTTCTTCAACACTTTAACAAACATGAGTAAAAAAGTAAATGTGCAGACTTACTAGAATTTAATTTACAAAGAGATGTGATCTAATTTACAAAGAGACATGTCTCTTGGATATCTTTAGTATAAAATACACTTGAAACTTTTCATTTCACATATCCACTTATCACACACATATCTCTCTCTCTCACACACTGTGATCTCTACTTTCCTTTCATGATTATTAGTTGAATTTCTGAAGTGTGATTGCTTGATCAAGATAAAAGAACTATAATATATATTCACAAGTAATTACCATAGTTCAGAAATAAAGTACTTACATCATTTGTACTGAAGACATGGGAGCCCCATGATTCTTTTATTGATGGATTAATAAAATAATCGAGCTTTCGGCTCAACTCTGTGTACTTGATTGATTTCACTGCTGAAGAATTCCGCTATGGAAAGTGCTTGTAAGTTGAGGGTTTCTAGTGTGTCTATGTGCCTGGTTAGCCATAGACCAGATCTAGGGCCTCAGGAAAATTTCAATGTGTATATCATTGTAGCCATTCTTTTAGAATACCATAGATAGATAGTCTGTTTCTTTGCACTTCGGCATAATTGTTAACCACCAATACATGAAATTGGGCTACTTGTTGTCAGCACTTTGCTTCTGCTGATGAGCCTGATTTGGACACTCAAAATGTTGAGAACAATAATACTTGAACACAGAGTTCTTTGTTCCTATGATTGAACTCTAGTCAAAGTTCATTGAGCAACTAGATTCAAGAACAGAAAGCAGCTGAATCATTCAGAACTGAGCAAAGGATCAGGGATTATTTTTTGGCCATATAATGAAATCAAGCTTCCCTTAAATTTTAAGTAACCAGTGGGTTTTGCTGCTCAAGGGGACATAATTTTCATCTATGAACTTTCTTATTTTATTGAAAATACGTGTGCATTGTTTGTCATTTACTGTAAATTTGGACATTGAAGTGAAGCTTTATTTTCCCCGGTTACAGGATATATGTCATTTAATGAAGTTTTATTTTCCATGGTTACAGGATTTATGCCATTTAACGAAGCTTTATTTTCCCTGGTTACAGGACTTATGTCATTTTAAGAATCAAATCACGTTACTTTCTCTTTTAATATCTTTCAGATTTTGGCTTTTGAAAAAGTTATTTGATTTTAATTATATATCAGATCGTCACATTTTAGTTCCAAAGTAAATTCCTGCAAATAACAATTTTGATGATTCATATTGCAAAGGACAATTAGTCAGATTGAGATTTAACTAAAAATGCATGTTGGCAGTTCTACTGGAAACCCCTTCTCCCAAAGAACCTGCATGCAGTCAAAAGACAGCCCAGCTGGGACAAATGTCAAAAGGGCCATCATCATCATCCAGAGTCAGTGGGTTGTCCCTACATTAACAGCGAAGAATCCAAAATCTATTTCAACATCAATAAATTCACCATCACCTGTATGTAGACCCTGGGATCGAGGAGACCTTATGAGGCGTCTGGCAACTTTCAAGTCCATGACATGGTTTGGAAAGCCGAAGGTCAGTTTCAGTTATTTTCATTAAATATGGAGCAGCCTTTTGTTATCAATTTGTGTGAGATGTACCTTAGTTGGACTGTAGGTGGTTCTGATATATTACCCTTTTTAATGTACTGAGTGGCTAGGCATTTGAAGAATGTTTTCTATATATTTTTTTGAATATAAAATTGCGATTTTTCCCTTCGAAAAAAATCAATTTATTTGAGGGAGTTTATCTGAAAGTTTTCAAAACTAGTTGTGTTTCATTTGCATGCAGGACATACCTTGGCAATTTTTTGGTAGCTTCACATTCTTCTTCTTCTTTTATTCTTGTAATAAATGGGTTCTTTGACTAATATATGTCAAATATGTAGAACTAGGACACTTTTTACAAAATAAAGTGGGATGACCTGCACTGAGAATGAAAGAACACACAACATTGTAGAGAGAACACAATATACTGAATCAAAAGCAGCATATTATAATGAAAACTAAATTATTTTAATGAATCGAATGGTGAAAACACTGCAACACACACAGCAATACATAATGGCTAGTATTATTGCTTGAAAATGCACAACTTATTTTGCATTTTCACGGGTTTTCTTCTTTCACCAAGAGGGCAAAAAATTCTTGGACTTTGGTGACAGTTATAGGTTGTGAGGTCATGCATCTTGTTCTTTCTTGCTTGAGCATCTTTATATCATCATCTGGGGTAAGACTGAAGATGTAAAGGGGGTTGTATTGGCTTGATGGAGGAGCTTCTATGTATTTGGAGGTGTATTTCACCTTTGAAGAGGTCTTTTGGGATAAAGACACATTGTTGGAAGTGCGTTTCACATATTTGGAGGCATATTTCACTTTTTAGGTCCTGTCAAATGCACATTACTTGATGCATTTTTACATATTTGGAGCCATTTTTCACCTTTGAGGAGGACTTTGGGGTAAGAACACTTTCTTTGAGGCATTTTCTACATATTTGGAGGAGAGCTCTTTACATGAGAAGATCCCCATGGTTAAATATTTAAATGAAGAATAAATGCATGTTTTAAGAGGATCTCATAAAATAGAAAGATGAAAAGTGGCAATATGGAGGATTCTAGGGACTTTTAAAGAAATAATATGTTGTTTTGAAGTGGTTGAAAGGAAAGCTACAAAAGGAGATCTAGTCTCATTTGTTAAAGGCATGGTTTGAAGATAAGGAATTCCCCTTTAAGCATTTAGTTGATATAACTGAGAGGATTGGAAGGAAGGACACATTTAATGATCTATAAATGCACTGTCCATTTCCCCTGCATTGATTCATGAGAAAGTTATAATCACCTCTGATTTTGGCAAATGCTTTGAGTCAAATGCATACTATATTGTAAATTTTACTAGTAGCATGTACTTGGATTTTTCTTTTATGTATTGTTCGATACAAACTCAATGCAATGAAACTTTTCTTACTCTTTACCATTGGATGTACTTAGTCTTCAACTGACACTATCCATACGAGCAATGCTCATTTATATGTTTATATTCAATTTGTTGATTTTTTGTAGCATTGGGAGGTATTCCCACATGCTAAGAAGTCTCCTAAGTTGGCCTAGAAGAATTGTGAAAAGTTAAAATAAAATCTTTATTGTTTGGGCATCATGTAGGCTCAAAAAGTACAAGTCAACCCCACCATGAAAGGGTGTGTCCATTGTTGAAAATTGTAGCGTGGAAGGTCTTCTTTGGCTTGTGCCTTAGCCAAAAAGACCATGAGTTGTCTTTCTCTTAGCATGATGCGAATCATGAGTTAGACTTCAGTTCATGCGTAGTGTTGGAGGATCAATTACGTGGACCCTTCTTTAGTTTGACTACAAGATCGAGTGGCAGTTACGAGTTCAATTTAGGACGAGTTGGGACTTCAGTTATTGATTGAAGAAAGGACGAGTTATGACTCTAGTGATGATTGGAGAGAGAACCAATTCGACTCAGTTAACTTGTCAATCACAACTCAAGTTCTAAATTTGTACTTGCCTATTTTAGCATGGATCAAATCTATAAAAGAAGGACAAAGGCACATGTATTATTCATTGTTGAGTGCACAAGTTTGTGTGAGATCATCTTTGCTTGTGGGTGCATATCTTGGAGGAGCTAGTGCGCAGTATTGAGGAGGCTTTCTTGTGCTAAAGAATAGGGCAGATTTGCGCTAAGAAATAGGAGGCAAATCTGCACTAGGAAATAGGGCCACTATTGTGCTAGGAAATAGGAGGCCTAGTGCACTAGGAAATAGGGCTAGGATCTGCACACGGAAGTAGAAGCAGGGGATCAGGTGTTTGCAGGTGAGTCCAAGCTAGTTCAGCAAGAGAACAAGTGTGTTCTCAGTGTGACAGATTGCCTTGTAAGAGATTCAATTGCTCAAGCTCTATCAATAAAATACTACAACAAAGAAGCAGGTTTTCCGTTTCCTGAGAAATCAAGTGTGTCAATTTGTGTGATTGTGTTTTTATCTCTGTGTTTATATTCTGTTGCTTATCAATTAAGAAACTTTGTATCTTGGTGAAAGTAAATTTGGTTCAATATTGGTTGCCTTGTTTTCAGTTATTCACTAAGTAGTTGCAGAGTTTTATGGAAATTTAACATCCCTGGTCAAAATTCAACCCATTCGACTTGTATATATACATGATGTGACACTTCATTTTGATCATTCATCATCACATCATCTCTCTTCTAGAGCAACAACACGTGACAAAAGGAGGCTGAATTGACTTGAATTTGACTGAGTTAAAGGAGGGTAGGTTGACCACATTTGACGGAATCACAAGAGCTGAGTTTGATCGCAGTTGACTAAGCTACAGAAGCCATAGAGCTAAATTTTGACCATAGAGCTGTCTGTAGGTTTGAGTTTGACTAGGCTTGTTTGACTGTAGATTTTGGGTAGTTTGACCAGTGTTGACTTCTAATTATTTTGGGTAGTTTGACCAACTTTGACTTGCTAGAGTTTCAACCAGATTTATCTGGTATTTTGACTTGGGTATTGGCACAAATTTCTAAACAAATTATTGATTTGTAAACCTTGCTGAAGAATAATTTCTTAGAAGAAAAGTTGTCGGGTTTTCTCCCAAGGTTAGGTTTCCCAGGGTAAATTTGTTGTCTCTTTTGTGCATGGTTGTCTTTCTCTTCTCTTTAATGTTCCACTGCAATTACTGTTGAAATTTTCTAAGTGTAACTGCTCAGTGATATCATTGAGAACACTGTGTGTGGAAATTATTAGGAAGTAATTATCGGGTAGAAAATTGTATTCTACTATGCATCTTGTAGAAAATTCAACATGGTATCAGAGCTTTATTGAAAGAGCAGCCATTGAAGTCAGCCTAAGAGACGAGTGTTCAACAACTTGACTAGATTTTGATTTCTTGTCAATTGGTGCCAAGTCTCAGAATAGAAGACAATGTTACAAATCTTCAGAAGGAAGTTACTCCAGAGCCAGAGGAGCTGAGGAGAAAGCCTCCCTCACCTACTTTTATATAAAGCGAGAAGAGAGCCTATCATAACACCTGTATTAAAGTATGTTCTTTTAGTATTGATGTATTCATCTTGGAGTCTTTATGCTTATGTGGTACAAGAGTTGGAAGACTTAGTGTTTGTAAACCCTAGAGAAGACTTGGAGGTTATGACTTGTATTGAAGTCTTGATGAGGAAGTCCTAGGGTTTGTGGAAATGAAACCCCAGAGCAAGACTTGGAGTGCTAGATGAAAGTGGAGTTTGTGTGATGCATACTTGGTTTATCTCCTTGGTAGCATGTGGAATGACTTGGTGTTGATGCTAGCTTGTTGTTGACCCGTTGGTATTGCTAGATAGCTTGAATGAATCCACATAATGAAGAAATATTAGCCTTACAGTTCATACAAGAAAAAGAAAGGAAAGCAAATGCATCATTCAACTGATGTTGATGATGAGGATGAGCATCCACCTCAGACGAAGTCACAAGAATTCTTCTTTTAGGATCTACTACCAGTGATGTTTGTGGGTAGTTGTGCCCCAGGCACATGACATGTTTCCAAGTTTCTCTACAGATTTGTCGGAGAGGGAGTCGACAATCCTTAGTAGTTT